>CAIGQW010000287.1:4601885-4606777 GCA_903798125.1 Danio choprae | reverse complement strand
ACACACACACACACACGCACACACACACACACACACACACACATTGCTCCACTCTAGTGTTTTGGCAGAAAGTACAGCTACAATCACGGTTGTTTCTCTGCTCCACATTGTTTATTGTTCATGGTTCACATATAGGGCTTTGTCTGTGACCCCAGCATGTGTGTGTGCATGTATGTGTGTGTGGGGGGGGGACACAAATCCATTGGAAAGTGTTGGCAGTTTTCCTCTCCCACTTCCGACATGTCGTTGGGCAGCTGGATGTGTTTGAGGAGCTGAAGGACATGAGAGACGCTTCTGGCTCCTTCTGTGTCCTGCAATAGTGGCTGTTTTCTGGCTCAACCGTGGACCACCTGCTGGGTCCTGGCACACCACAAGACTGTAAAAACCCACTGACAGGAAAAACGGACACAATTTTCACACAGAAATCACAAGCACATTTTGCAAATAATTACAAAGGAACATCAAGTACACTCTTAAAAATAAAGGTGCCAGGAAAAACCTAACAGGCGAGTTTCACAGTGATACCACAGTACCCATGTATGGTAAAATGAATATAGTCAAGAAATTCAGACACTTTCTCACATTATCACAGTATATTCACCTGAACAAATGAATGTTGATAACTTTGATAGAAATGTAAAGCATGTTATGAATTACAGTCAACCAAAATTTATTTAAAAATAATTATAAATGTTAGTTTGAAAATATTTATCTATACTTTGCCGGGCCTCAATATCGGCCTGTAGTCTCTGTAGTAAATCAGATTCATCAAACATGAACTTCAGTATTTTTCTAGACTCCTGTCGGTTTTTAATGCACTCTATGATGATTGGTTTGGTATTATATGTCACAGTTTACTTTATTTTGCTTTCCTCACTTACATAAATGAACTACTGTAGAGTGTCCTGCACCTACTAGTAAAAAAATATCAAGAAGTATATATTTCTTATGTTTTTGTTTTTTTTGTATGTTTTTAAAAATGTATTTTTAAAAAATATAATTAAAAGCATTTCAAATGTATTTGCCTAATTATTGTATAAAAATATCTTAATGTTAACACATACAATGAAATCCTTTATATAAAAATAACAACATCACAAAAATATGTATTTTTGTACATAACTTGTGCATATATACAGTGCTCAGCATATATGAGTACACCCCATTTTGAAAAATGATTATTTTTCTCCATTTCTCAGTGAATATGGGTAATATATATTGGTGCATTTGAACAAAACAGATTTATTAAACAGATATATTTATTAAAATAATATTTGAGTCACAGAACATCTTTAGAAATGGAAAGATAATGCATTTAAATTCATGCAAAATATTGCAAAAAAAAAAATTACAAACTACATTTCAACTAAATTGTATTTATTTATTGTTTCTTTTGATTTTTGCTATTTTAAAATGTTTTATTTAATATTTTTCACAAACATATACATTTAGGCTACTAATTTTAGAACAATTATTGTAAGTTATTTTGTTAGATTAGCTCCATATTTGGCTTCAGTACTGACTAAACTAATGTATCTGCAGAAATATAATATTGTAAAGTTTCCTATGGAAAATATTAATTTAAATGAGAGATTTGTGGGGGTTGTACTCATATATGCCACAATTCATTCATTCATTTTCCAGCTTAGTCCCTTATTTATCAGGGACCAGCTATTCCAGCATATGTTTTGATATCTTTGATTTCTAAAATATATTTCATTGATATACCATTGAACCTCACACTTACAAAATATATTTGAAATTAACAATGTATATATTTTCCATATGGGGAACATTTTTTTAAATTCCACGAATAACTTTCAAGTGAAAAATTATTACAGAACAATTTTTTTCATAGTAAAGAACATTTAAATAATCCAAAAAACCTTTTTCCACTCTGAAGAAGCTTTTACAGAATGAAAAGTTTCCATGGATGTCAAAGGTTCGTAATGGAACCACTGATGCCAGTAAAGAACCTTATTTTTAACTCTCAAAAAATGACTTTTGCTGCTTGTTCAAACTACTTATTTAAAATGAGTCACAACACAATTCTTAAGTTTTTTTTGAACAACTTAACTGTTTTATGTTCAATCCACTTCAATTTGTAAAAACGATTAAGTTAACTTAATAGATTTGCATTGGGACAACATAAAGGAACTGTGTGGAACCCAGCATTTTTTACTGTAAATATTGTAACAGTGATTAAATATGATTATTTTTAAGTAGACTGCAATATATTTTCTAGCAAAACAGTCTAATTCAAAATCAAAGCATTTTACAGTGTGTATTTGGAGTGTATGACTTCACCATTTCCACTGACAGCAGTGAAAAACGAGGGACTAATATAGAAACAGAAGTCTGTGTGACATCCTGGTATTCTCATGCAAGGTCTTGTGATGCATGTGCTGTGATATATAAATATAGAGGCACGGCGAACGTGTCATCCAGAGGAAACGAACAATTCCAGCAGAGCAGCAAACAAAGCATAAATCTGACAGCTGTCAAAACACCTGCAGTTTGTAGCTAATGGGAGTGAAATGAACGCACATTTGCTAGCATGGTGATGCAAATGCATTAAAGGTTTTGGGAAATACTGCAGTTGAATTAAAAACTGGAAACTCTTTCAATTATTCATGCGGACAGCAACAGAATAAGGACGTTCCTGTAATATATTTCTTTTTTCTTCTGGAGGATTTATTATTTATTATTTTTTTTCTTTTAGTTTGGCTTTAAAAAAATACTTTTTAAAAGATAAATATTATTAGTCCCCCTAAGAAACTATAATTTTTTTTTGTTTGGCTGCAGAACAAGTAACTGTTTTTCAGTGATTGCCATTGCCTAATCAACCTTTAACTTAATTGCACTTTAAGCTGAATCTTGCAAAATAACTAGTAAAATATTATGCACTGTCAAACTTGGCAAAGAGAAAAGTTTGAAAAAAAATCTGTTAAATGGAAATTGAAAAATATTTTTAAAATAATTTACATTTCATGGGAGGTCCAATAATTTAGTTTTAAACTGTATGCATGAAAGTCTAATTATGGAACAGATTGAATTAACATTAAAATTACCAAATAAAACAGGTTTTACCTATATCCATACGCAAACAGCACCATTTTTAAAATAAAGTATCTTAGAGTATACATTTACACAACAATACTCTAAAAACTGTAAAAAAAGAAGACTGTTGGGATCTCTGTTCACTCCAGTTATATTAACACTTGTAATTTAAAACCATTTGTAAAAGTTTACATCTTTAAGCCCACAAAACACCAGTTGTGTAAATGAATAGCCAAAACACCTGAAAGGTTTTCAGTTTGTAGTAAAAAAATATTGTGTGTGAATGTACTCTTGGATCATAAAACACAAAAAAAGATATTTTGAAGAATGTTGAAAACCCAGAATGTTGGTTACACCGTTGACTTCTTTTTTTTCTACTATGGAAGTCAATGGTTATAGGATTCCAACATTCTTACACTAGAAAAAACAACAACTCATAAATGATTGGATTCACTCGAGAGACATAGTAAATAGTGAATAAATGTTCATTTTTTTGTGAACTATACCTTTAAGTGAACATTAAAAAAACATTTTTTTATTGAATAGAACACAACTTGTACAAAATCATGACAACATGGACCTTAACAAATAAAATGTATTCTTCATTATGCATTGAGAAAAAGGAAAGAAAAAAGTCCAGTACTTCAGCACACAATATAACACTAAATATAGGAGGACAAATTGGATCTGGTCCACTTAGTGAGAATAAGATGTTCAAGGGTGAAGAAGAAAAACACATCAGGAGAAACACACACTTGCCAACGACGCACTGATGTTTCCCTTAAACAAAATTAAGGCTGAATTAAACTGAAAGTGAAAGAGATTTTCCTTGTACATCCACCGAATGCTCGCAATTGAGCGGCAAATGTAAAACCGGTGACCATATTTCCTCGTTAAGTACAAAGTCTTGTTGTATAACACATTTACACCTTGAAAGAATCCAATTTGCTGCTTCAGCGCACATACAATGTTAGCTTGTGCCTCGACGTGTTCAGTCAAAAAGTCGCTTTTCAAGCCATCCGTTCATTTGTTAAAAAGCGGCCCGAATGAAAATGGGTTTAGACAGCTGACATCCTCAACACGTCGTGGATTTACCGCGAACGCAATTATCCCCACCAGCCCAATAGCAGAGCAGTATTAAAACTCTGACACAAACTGAAGAATAACATGAAGATCAAAAAGAGAAATAAATAAAAGAACAGCCCAGTGAGCAAGTCATGGTGCGTCGTGTCAGTGTTGCTCACAGCTGCGCTCAGGACGTCCAGGTGCAGAGCTGATCCCTTTATTCATGCAGACGACCACAATCTACAGGCCAAATACAGACTTCTCAGAATCCACACATTAATAGCTCTATGTACACAATTATACACGTTCTGGTTGTTAAAAGGCGAAGTAGTGGTGGATTTGGCGTTTTGAATGACCCCAGATTTGTTTCTGGAATGGATGGATTTTTTCAACAGATTGTGATTTTTTATTTCTGTAATAATTAACACTTATTTATTTAGGTAAACAATGCTACATAGCCTTATGTAGTGCAACAGCCTGGTTCCAGAGGTAAAAATCGCATTAGTTTTCACTTTTAGTATTTTTTAAAGGGATAGTTCACCTCAAATCTGACAATTCTGCCATCATTTACTCATCCTTCACTCGTTCCAAACTTGTTAGAGTTTTTGTTGTCGTGTTGAACACAAAACAAGATATTTAGAAGAATGTAGGGAAAAATAGCTGTTGACTTTTTTTGTTGACGATTTTCACTGATTTTCTTTTGTTCCCACCACCATGTCAATGGGTGCTTTTTAATGATATTCTTAAAAAAAATCGTGTTTTGTGTT
>CAIGQW010000287.1:4539385-4596885 GCA_903798125.1 Danio choprae | reverse complement strand
CAACATAATAGTAAAATATTCATAATAAAATATTAGATTTTGTGATGGAAGAATTATTATCCAAATTATAATATTTTTCCCCCTGAATTTAGTTTCGTGTTTTTACTTTTAGTCTCAGTTCACTATAACCCTGCTCTGTAACAATTTACAATAAGGTTTCTTTAGTTAGCTACATTAGCAAAATGAGCAAACAATTAATATATTTTTTTAATTCATAGTTGATGTTAATTTCCACATATATGAATACAGTATCGGTCATAATTCTAAGACTCATAAGCCTTTTTATAAGTCCATTTTTGCACACATTCCTCCTGCAACAAAGAGCATCATTTGAATAACCGTTCCTTTGCTCTGCACTCTGTAAGCTTTTACAAGAATGGCTTTGAACTTTGTAAGCCTATAAAAATCTTATGTTCAAAATCAATGTCTTATGATGAAGATGACAAAAGTGCTTTTATAATTTTACTCAATATTCACCCAACTATCTATAAAAAAATCCCTCAAAACAAATAAAAAGGGCTCTTCGAGAGGTGGCATTTTCAAACTACTAATCTTTCTCAGCGTTCCACTCCTCCAGACTCTGAAACATTAAAAAAGGTCACCCAAATCCATCTTGTTTTTCCAGACTGTGAGTGTAGCTCATCTCCGCTCATGAGTTTGAGTTCACTTTTCCCTTAGGAAATTCACCAGTTTCACTCTTCTCTAGATGCCTGATGTGTGGCTCACATTCCCTTTTTTGGCTCTTGTCTCCTTTACTCTCATCTCATCTTACCAATTAGACAAGAATAAGCCAACACTTGGTTAATCTCAAAGCTTTAAAGCAATGTCAAAGTTGAGTTTTTTTTGGCTTTTCATTAAGTGTTATTCAGTCTATTGTAAGAAAGCATCCAAAAACACAATTTTGAATGTTTATTTTGTTGCAGTTTATCAATTTATGCAACTCAATTTACAATTCAATTAGACACATATTTTTATAGACTGTTTTTACATATTCCAGACTTTATGGTTTTATTTAAATCTATACTCTGAAAGTTTTTCACAGAGACACAAATTTGAACCTCACTTTATCCAATGATCCAGTCTATTAAAACATGTGTCTGTTCTCATTGTAATCAGTAAAGTGGGCATGCATGCTAATAAGATTTACTCGACATTGGTGGGAATTCTATTTTTTTTTTAGCATTATTTGTTTTATTTATTTTTTTATTTAATAATTAAGTAATGCTGAGGATACGTCACCTCTGTCCATTCTAATTCTACACCCTTGATGATACACCCCCCAATTCGCCTGTAGTGTATTGCTTTAATATTGAATATTGTCTAATACAGAGTCCTAGTTTAATTCGTGAATTTTTATATAGTGCTACATATAGTTTACTCAAATCAGTCTAATGTATAAATTGACAACTCGGTTATGATAATAAGAATAATAATAAGAACGTCTAAATTAACCTGATTTATTTGAGGTCTTTCTTTCCCAAAAAACCACCCCAAATAATTGTATCTAAATTAATGACGGTAAGGATTATTAGTGGGGTTCCACAAGGGTCTGTTCTCAGACCATTTTAGTTCCCCAGCGGGAGAGAAACTTCAATGTTATGTGGAAAACTTCCACTATTGGGATTTCGTCAGAAGCCAATCATCTGAATGAGTAATAAAATGGGCCAATGAAATGCCAATGAGTTGGCAGCGTCAGCGTGCACAGCTGGCAGAAATTACAAAATCTGCTCCTCTGGAGTCATACGCGCCGGAAATCGATGTGTGCCATTCTTTCCCTGGCGAGCTCTACCTTGCAGCTGATGCAATCTCACAGGGCATGCGTAAATACGCATTTTCTCCAGTGAGCCTACTCGCACAGATACTGTGTAAAGTCAGGGAGGACGAGGAGGAGGTCTGTTTATTGCACCTCTCTGGCTCAACCGGACCTGTATTTAAGCTCTCTCCTCATGACGGCCCCTCCCTGGCATATCCCTTTGAAGAAGAACCTTCTTCTCTGGGACAGGCACCATCTGGCACCCGCGCCCAGATCTTTGGAACCTCCGTGTGGTCCATAGATGGAGCGCGAAGTGCTTAGGTGACCTACCAGTTTGGTGGTTAACACTGTCACTCAGGCTAGAGCACCCTCTACAAGGCATGCCTATGTCCTGAAGTGGAGTCTATTTGCTGTGTGGTATACTTTCTTCGCGCGAGACACTGGATCATTAACTCAATACTGTCCCCCTCTCATACCCACTTGGAGATCTCTCTTAGGAGAGGTCTGCCTGATCCACTCAACTCAGTATCTTTAAGATTTCTGTCCAGGTAGACAGCTCTGCTGGTCGCATTGGCATCAGTCAAGAGGATCGGGTATCTGGAGACATTTTCGGTCAGCGAAGTGTGCCAGCAATTCGGGCCGGCCCAGTCTCACGTTTTCCTGAGACCCCGGCCCACCTAGGTGCCCGAGGTTCCTACAGCGCTTATTTTAGACTATGTAGTGAACCTGCAAGCGCTTGCCACGGAGGAGGCAGACCCAGCCCCTTTTCTTAATGTGTCCCATTCGGGCTATGCGCTATGTTACTGCATTAGAGCTTACGACTCTAAGCAGCTCCTTTTCTGTTATGATTGGCAAAGGGGAAGTGCTGTATCCATACTGAGGTTGGCCCACTGGACAGTGGATGCCATCTCCCTCACTTTTCTGTGCCAGGGTGAGCCGCCTCCCCCGGGAGTGAGAGCGCACTCGACTAGAGTATCGCCTCCTCTTGGGCATAAGCACGCGGCACCTCTCTAACAGACATCTGTAGAGCTGCAGGGTGGTCGACACCTAATACATTCGTAAGAGTCTATAATCTTTGATTGGAGCTGATTTTCCTCAAGTGTGCTGGATAATGCCATTGAATTAGGAAATTCTGTACGGTGTTAAAACACGCTTGCTGCGCTTTTCTCTCTAGCACAGAGAATGTGCCCTTTTTTTTACTCTGTTTAGTTGAGTTCCCAATTTGGCGAACCCTACAGAGTTCCTTCGAGGCCCCCAGCATCTGACTCAGCGGAGAAGTCAGGTGCCTGGCCCATCACGTTGTTGGCATGCCCACTTGGTCAGCCCGCGTTCTGGGTATAGGTGCCTGCTATGCGCGATCCCCACTGGCAATCCCATATGCTTCAGTCAGCTACGGTATAGTTCCCTCCTCTTAGGCGGGCCCGTGTCTTCCCTCCCCGCTATCCATCCATCATATGTGTACTGTACTCCCCCTTCCCATTGGGCAGCAGGTGGCCTCCGCAGAATCCTCCCTTTCGGGACTGTACGCTTTCCCAACGTACTGTCGTATTTTAAAATTCCTTGAACTTAACTAGGTGTCTAAATAAGTCTTTAAGCGCTTCACAGGTATAGTGGAAGTTCACAGGTATAGTGGAAGTTTTCCACATAGCATTTCCGTTCCCCCCGTTTTTGGTTTTGGTTTTCATTTTCCTTGTATAGGTTACCTTTTTCAAAAGTATTTAAAAAAAAAACTTTTGTACACATCAATGTATCTTAATACATATAAATGATAATAACAAATGCATTTTTGTTGGGCTGTATACTTAAAATTGATTACATTTTTAAATGTGAATGGAAATTAAACTTTTTTTAATTGTGTGTTTGTAATAGAATTTTTCAAAATTTTTGAGAAGCAGATTTATTCTGTGGATAAGTCCTGTTTTCAGTTGATTAAGAGTGATAACAATGGTAAAACCATTTTTGTCCATCCATGATCTAGAAAATTTAATTCTTGGTTTACTTTTGTTTTTAGAAGGTTAGATTACTGTAATGTGCTGTATTATATTGCACAAACATGCATTTGCATATAGCCTGCTATAAAAATTCTAAATTTCTGATTTATAGTTATGTTTGACTAATATGTAATATATGCATTTATTTTCTATAAAAACTGCTATCAATACCAAAATGCCAGAGTTAAGAAATTAATGTTTGGCTGAATAATCCTGATTTTCAATCAAAACAATACAATGAAACAAACTCCATCCCACACCTAATAAATACACTGAATCCAGAAAAAATATTTTAAAAATTTCAAGTGGTCTCTTAGTTATTTCTATAGCTTTGCACATACAGGCCTATATATATTTTCCTTTTCAATGTATCCTTTCACATAAACAGCGTGGATGACTAAAGTGGTTTAATTTGCTGTGGATCAGAGGCGAATGAGACTTGGGTTCATTAACACACTTCAAGAAGAGCCTCAGGTGTGAGGCCTGCCGTCCGCTTCTGTCTCTGCCAGTAAATGAATTATTTAACTAGGATAAAATGTTCTCACCCCAGTCCTCTCTAAACCACACGTCACTCAGACATTTCACAGCCTCGGCGTCTATAAATTGTGACAATTTTGCCAACAAACAATGTTACAAACAAAGCTCTTCTCTTTAAACTGACATTCTGAGAAACCTCTGAGAAAGTTATTCAGATCATCTGAGGTTGAATTAAGACTGTGGAAATCACTTCCAAAATAGGAGTTCTTTCCTGAGAAAACACATTACTTGACGGATAAACTCTCAAGTGGCCTGGTGGCAAAGCAGTCATTGATTTTTCAATTAGCTGCATTGAGTCTGACTCTGACCATCAGTTGTTATTAAAAGCAATTAGCCTGAAGCATGGAAAATTGCTTTTATCAGCCGATATTGAATATTGATATAACTATATCAAATCTATATTTTTCACATAATGTTTACTTTATTTATTCATTCATTCATTTTCTTTTCGGCTTAGTCCCTTTATTAATCTGGGGTCTCCACAGCGGAATGAACCGCCAACTTATCCAGCATATGTTTTAAGCAGCAGATGCCCTTCCAGCTGCAACCCATCACTGGGAAACATCCATACACACTCATTCACACACATACACTACGGACAATTTAGCTTACCCAATTCACCTGTACCACATGTCTTTGGACTTGTGGGAGAAACCGGAGCACCCGGAGGAAACCCACGCCAACACGGGGAGAACATGCAAACTCCACACAGAAATGCCAACTGACCCAGCCAAGGCTTGAACCAGTGACCTTCTTGCTGTGAGGCGATCGTGCTACCCACTGCGCCATGGTGAGGCCCTTACTTTATTTAATTGACAAAAAATTGTTTGTTTGTTATTTACATTTTAGTTTTAACCTGCAGTACAGATTTATAATGGGATACCATTAGTTAACAAGAACTAACAATGAAAAAAAAAAACATTTATGTTATTTTACTCATTGAATGATCTTTTATCCCATATAGAAATCTGATATATGGCAATACAAATTACATATATGACAAGTTTGGGTTTCACATATAAAATATGTCATTCATTCATCATTCATTTTCTTTTCGGCTTAGTCCCTTTATTAATCTGGGGTCGCCATAGCAGAACAAATCAACAACTTATCCAGTATATGTTTTACGCAGCGGATGCCCTTCCAGCTGCAACCCATCACTGAGAAACACCCATACACTCTCATTCACACACATACACAACGGACAATTTAGTTTAAACAAATTCACCTGTAGCGCATAACTTTGGACTTGTGGGGGAAACCGGAGCAACCGGAGGAAACCCACGCAAACACAGGGAGAACATGCAAACTCCACACTGAAATGCCAACTGACCCAACCAAGGCTTGAACCGGCGACCTTCTTGCTGTGAGGCGACATCGCTACCCACTGCGCCACCCAAAATATGTCATTATGTCTAAATATTGCAAAAATGGTAATTTACATGTATATTCTTCAACCATTGGATTTACAAATTTGTGTATAAGTTCAAATATTCATTTATTCATTTTCCTAAGTGCTTAGTGCCTTATTTATCAGGGGTCGCCACAGCGTAATGAACTGCCTATGTTCAAATATATTACCTATAATTGTATATATGTGTTCATATATGGCTGTATAATTATATCTAATATACTTGAACATATATGTACATATTTGCAACTCCAATGGTTAAAAAAGAATGTAAACAGCCATTTTTGCAATATTTCGAAATTATTTACATATATTTTTATATGTTAAATCCAAATATGAACTTGTAATTTTCATAATTTTTCAAGAGATTTCTATGGTATTATAACTAAACTTTATATCTGTTAATATTATGTTTAAAACAAGATATTTGACACACACACGCACACACACACACACACACACACACACACACACACACAGTATAAGTGGGGTTATACAAGAATATTCCAGTGAATCTATAGCAATACAAAGAATGTTTTTCCAATATGAAATACTTTGTATTCAATGGAAAGATTACTAAAGATAGATATTAAAGTGTCTTCATGGAACAAAAGATGTCAATAAAAACCTTTATTTTAAAAGCGCATGGATAATCAATTTTAGTAATTGGATTAAGCAACATTTACCGGACCCTGTCATCTCATCATATTCCAGTTTACTCCAATATTCATAACATGGCATAAAAACGGCTGAGAGAGGTAAAGGGGTCCCTGATTATGATTTCACTTTGTTTTTACTTTACTTTAGTTAGTTTGTAATGTTTATTTTTGAGCATAAACAACAAACAAGTTAAGGTGCTCAATCTTTAATGTAAAGGGAGATATTTTTAAAGAATTTGCTTTATGTGGCCTACAACAAACGGCTTAGAGACAACATTGAGCTTCTTCCAGGGTTTGAGACATCATGGACCCTAAAAATGTAGATTAACTACGCACAATTTCCTTTAATATACACTAGGCTGTTATAGCCAATTAGAGCACATTGGGCCAGCTGACCAATCAGAGCTTACTGTGAGTTTCTGATGGAGGGGCTTTAAGCCGTATCTTTAAAAGCAGCACATTAATTTGCCATCCATGCCTCTTTCATGCAGATAAATCTCCTCAGGTGTTTGCAGAATTATGCATTTAGACATTAATGGCCAAAGACCTCTTTATAAACGTTCACATTGTTGTTGCAAATATAACACAGAAAATGTCATTTAAATATTAGATATTAAGTGAAGTTTCACAAACTAATATCAAGAGGAGCACGTGATATGATTGATCGCACCCGGTCTCTCATCAGTAATCACTAGTAAGCCAATCAGATTAATACAAACTCCCTATAAGTAGCCTGTCAAAAAACTACTCTCTTATCTTTGTTTTCGAAGAAACCCCCCATCCACCCCATCTCCTCCTTTTCCTCCTTTACCAGGGGAAGCTCTAGAGAACTATCTGATCTCACACCCCCTTAAATACTTATTTACCAGGGGGAGCTCTCGCGAACTATCTGATCTCGTACCCCCTTATATGCTTATTTACCAGGCGGGAGCCCTGGGCTCAATTATCTCCGAGCTCAGGGTTCTCTCCCGGGACAGCATGCCAAACCTGCTATTATTATCAAGCAATATCTAAGTGTGAACTTTTGAATTAACAGTCATTCAAACATATTTACCAAAGCTTCTCCACTTAATGGTCTGTCAAGTCCATCAACCATGTTTGTAGTTTGTTAACATTTTTACCTGCATTTGTAGTTCTAATCGAATTCACCTCCAATACGCAATACAATATTAGCCATTAGAGTACGCATGGATCTGCATTTAAAATTTCTACAGAAAAAAGTAGACTATCTAGTTAACTTTGTAATACTTATTTCAACCTACTATGATTTGGGACATAGTAATTATATTTTCGAATACTATTGAGGATGGATTGAAAGCGAATTGGGACAGTCCACAAAGCAAAGCAAAACCAAACCAAACCAAGCCAAACCAAAACCAGAAACAAAACTGAAACAAAACCAGAAACAAAACTGGCTTAGTCCCTTTATTCATCAGCGGTCGCCACAGCGGAATGAACCCCAAACTTATCCAGCATATGTTTTACACAGCGCATGCCCTACTAGCTGCAACCAAAATCTTGAAATGACAATCTTCTCATATACCAGATCACTCGGAGAAGGGAAGTGAACTCCTCGCGGTTAAACACACGGGATATATTTTCCTTCAAAATATTTCCTCACTCATTTGCAGGGAAAACATATCGGCCCATCTGCTAATATGACCCTTAAGAAGGTCACTGGGAGCTGAACTTGCGGGTCATAAAGTGGATATAGGAGGGTGTTTGAATTTTGACCAGATTTTTTCAGTTGTGGGAATGGTACCTCTCCTGTATTCCCACTCCTCTGGGTTCGGATAGGGAGTGAGCCTGGGAATGAGAGAGAGAGCTGAAGATATTGGCATCTCCAGCACATTCCTGCAGGAGACTTCAGCAGCTCTCATAGCCACTCATCCACTGCTCAAATCACTAACCAGGTTAACAGGACTGACAGCACTTTCAGTTCAAAACAACACACGTCAAGGTTGTTGATTCAGAAAGTAGGGTCATAAATTACGTTTCCGCAATGAATCGTCTGCATCAGTCCCTCTGGCTCTTGTCCATGAATACTGCTGTTTTTGTGAGTAAACACAAGGGTCTAGTGGTGTAACAATTTACTCATGTCGAGACTCCAACAAATCATAATACTGAACTCCCAATATGATGACAACATCTAGGTCAAAACTTTACAATTAGGTTTTATGATTTTTAGTAGAATTGCTTTTAAGAAATACACTGTCAGAAATAAACAAGCTGCCGCTGGTGGTACCTTTTCTAAATGTACACATTTATAGCTCAAGGGTCCAAAATGGTATCAAAAAGGTATTTTATACAACATTAGTACCTAAAGGGTACATATTAGTATCTAAAAGTGTGTGGTAAAGAAATTAACAATAATTTACACTGTAAAAGAATATCATTAATTAACAATTGTCTACATTTCGAAGTTTAGGTGTTTTCGGTTGATTTGTGCTTTTGAATTGCATTTGGCTTGATTAGTTTAATAACTAATTTCTAATAGTTAACTTTTTTACACTGCATAATATTTATTTTACTAATTTTACTAATTAATATTTTAATTATTTAATTACAAAATATGGCAACTGCTAATTAGCAAAAGTATTTTTACCGTGTACTTTTGATTTAAAATGCTAAATGTGATACAGACTTTGGGTGGTGGACTTCAATCGACTTGAGTTTGCTTGTGTTCTCCAATGCACATATGCAAAAAATGATTTTTGCTGTTTCTTTAAACTACTTATTTAAAAAGAGCGGACAGCACAATTCTCGAGTTGTTGGGGGGAGAAACTTAACTGTTTTATGTTCAATCCACTTAAATTTGTAAAAACTAATAAGTTAACTTAATTTCATTATGTTGTCCAAACACAAATCATTTGGTGACACCAGAATACAAATATTCCTGACTCTAAAGCCAAAAAATCCAAAAAGATATTGTCATTATCAAATTCCCCATTGCGTTAACCTTCCATTCAACATCAATGAAATATACAGTAGTTTGATGCAAAACTGCCACTGAAACTGTGTAAACGTTTCCATTAACAAAGTACATATGAATGCACTTAAGTACATTAATGCAATTACAGGATCAGAATACTAAATCTAATATTGATTTAAATGACATTTTGATGAGTGCAGCTCCAGTGAGAACATACTATTCAGATGATCAAATGCATCACAGTTTTAACAGCAAAGTATTCTTAAACTTTAAAGCAGGGGTGTCAAACTTGCTTTAACGCAGTAAAGTCGCAGTCACACTGCATCTTTCACCCCATAGACTTCTATTCATACACATGTGAATGCGACAGCAGGGGCGCTGCTAGCAGTGTTGGGTCCTATGAACGAATATTTGAGGTTGGGCCCTAGAATCGTCCTAATTAAAAATCAACGCTCCTGTGCGGAAGACCGGAAATGCAAGCTGATGCAACAAGTGTCAATTACATGTTGCTGTATTACAAAGTTCAGGCTAGGTGAACTCTGGCAAAATCAAATCATGTGATTGTGTGAGACCAGTAGAAGATAAAATCATGACCTCTCTGTACAGGAATTAAAAAAATATGGAGCAATCACTCAATTTATCAATGTTTAATCATCTTGTTTTACAGCGCCATATGATAGAATTTCACATGCTTCAACTCTAGCATGACCATGGCTTTTCCTGTTGGTTTAAAACAATCTAGAAAGACTCAATGAGTTTGATCAGGTGTGTTTAATAAGGGTTAAACCTAAACTGTGCAGAGCTGTGACCCTTCAGGAACTGAGTTTGACCCCACAGCTTTAAAGGTTTAGAGCAGGGGTCACCACTCTCAGTCCTGGAGGACCAGTATCCTGCTGATTTGAGCTCCAACCCTAATCAAACCCACATGAACAAGCTAATCAAGGTCTAACTTGGTATGCTTGAAGCTTCCAGGCAGGTGTTTTGAGGCAAGTTGGAGCTAAACTCTGCAGGACACTGACCCTCCAGGATCAAGTTTGGTGACCCCTGGGTTAGAGCATCCAAATATGTGAGCTCTGCTTATCTGCCTAATATGTGAGACTTTGATTTAGATTAGACAGCTTGATTGATTACTTTTATGATGACATCTTTGAATCATTTAAGCTTTAGAGTGAATTCACTTAAAATGGAGGACAGAAAATCTTTCAGGTTTCATAAAAGAGTTCTCTCGGTGTCCAGGAGCGGTTCTAGGATTTTATTAATGGGGTGGCACAGAGGGGACCAAAAACCAGTCCCCCCTGGGAAAGCCCATGGGAAACGTCAACCTTTAATATTTAATAAATGGTTAAAGATAAACCATTTAAACATGGAAAGTGAATATTGTCAAGTATGATTACCCATACTCAAAATTGGCCATCTTTTCTGAAAAACGAGAGCACACACACAGTGTGAGCATACACCTATCGACACCCATAGAAGGTGGGAGAGAGTGCACTTCAGAGTTCGTCCACTTTCAACCTGCAACCTTTCAATTACAGATCCAATTCCCTAACCATTAGGACATTTTTATTCATTCAACACAAATAAATGTTTCCTTTTAGGAATGAATAATATATCTTTATATATTATATTGTTTCAACGTTTGTGCCTTTAGCATTAATCTTTGAAACAACAGGACAAAAAATGCAACATAATATCCATTTATTTTAAGCGGGGCTGGTGCATCATATTCATAGTTTTCTGGATAACAATAAGCACAAACTTTCAACATACAATATTGTTTTTTTTTTAATATTTATTCAGGCCTCACAGTGGCGCAGTGGGTAGCACGTTCGCCTCACAGCAAGAAGGTCGCTGGTCGCTGGTTCGAGCCTCGCCAGTTGGCGTTTCTGTGTGGAGTTTGCATGTTCTCCCTGTGTTGGCGTGGGTTTCCTCCGGGTGCTCCGGTTTCCCCCACAAGTCCAAAGACATGCGGTACAGGTGAATTGGGTAAGCTAAATTGTCCGTAGTGTATGTGTGTGATCGAGAGTGTATGGATGTTTCCCAGAGATGGGTTGCAGCTGGAAGGGCATCCGCTGTGTAAAACATATGCTGGATAAGTTGGCGGTTCATTCCGCTGTGGCGACCCCAGATTAAAAAAGGGACTAAGCCGAAATGAAAATGAATGAATGAATGAATATTTATTCACAAAAGACTCTAAAAATAATTTAATACTTACACTGAAAAAAATTATTCAAAGATGATTCCTTGGATTTACTAAATCTTTTAAGGTAAGTGGTTGTAAACAATTTATTTGGGCTAAATTTAAACAAACTAATTAAGTTAAACATTACTAAATTTAGGGCCTCACGGTGGCGCAGTGGGTTACACGATCGCCTCACAGCAAGAAGGTCACTGGTTCGAGCCTCGTCTGGGTCAGTTTCCCCCACAAGTCCAAAGACATGCCGTATAGATGAATTGGGTAAGCTAAATTGTCTATAGTGTATGTGTGTGAATGGTTGTGTATGGGTGTTTCCCAGTGATGGGTTGCGGCTGGAAGGGCATCCACTGCGTAAAACATATGCTGGATAAGTTGGCGGTTCATTCCGCTGTGGCGACCCCAGATTAATAAAGGGACTAAGCCGAAAAAAAAATTAATGAACGAAATACTAAATTTAATTTGTTTAAGTTTAACCCATATAAATTGTTTGCAACAATTTTGCAGTGCAGAAAAGATGATACATATTTTTAGATTATTATATTGCAATACCTCAATATAACAATGTATCGTTACAACCCTAAATTAAAGGGGCATGTAAGTATATGGTGAGGAAATGTGTATTTTTAGGTGAACTGTCTCTTTAAATTCTATAGACTGTATTGATCTGAATACATGAGAGTGAGATAATAGTTTTTTAATCCTATTCTTTACTTGACACTTTGACATTGCAGTGCAGAACAGCTCTTTCATTACAAGCATTTGTTTCCTGCCACAGAAATGAAGAGAAGGAGAGCACAAAAAAAATGTCACACCTTTTGATTTTCTTTGAAAAACCTTGTCATAAAATCAGCCTACAGACTTTCATAGAAACCTAGAAAGTCGTGGAAGGTCTTGTTTTTCACAGTTCTTACTTACAGCTCCTTTCAATGTCCTACTAAGATGTTTGAGTTGGGTACCAGAAACAGACCAAGAACAACAAAGCATTGGGACTGGAGACGTGTAGTTTTTCCTGGCAACAGCATCACATTCTAAAGTGTCAGAAGTGGCACTATCTTGACATTCAATCTGAAACAATTACTGCCACGATTATTTTAAATAATACCACTAGCAATGTGACTGTACAACTGCTAGTTTAACTGTGTGATGTCTATTAATAACTACTAAACATAAGTATAAACTGTTTTTATTAATAGATTTATGCAATTTAGTAATTTATTTAATTTAGTTTCATTTATGATACAGGTTACACACTTAGAAGTGAAGGACACATTTTATTTTAAGATACAATTCTTGCAATTGATTGGCCCCAATAAACTCCTAATTTGCAGTTTATTGATAGTTGTGAATGTAGGCTTTAGGTATTGGGATAAAATATGTACTACATACTAAAGCTTTTACCTAATAAACAGTCAATATCTTGATAATTGGCAGTTAATAAGCTATTAGTTAATAGTGAAAATTCGTTCTTCAACTAAAGTGCTACTAAAATAAAGGTTCCATAAATGCACTATTTAACCATTGTCAGTAAACAGTTCTTAAAATAACCACCTTTTCTATTATTAACCTAAAGAAATGTTTCATTATTTTACAAGATATTGTACTTGTTATTTTTTTAAGACATGGACTTCATGAATCAAAAACAACCACAATGAATGAGTAAGACTACATAAAATCCTAAAAAATATTCAGTCTTTATAGTCCTGGTTCCCTTTCTGAAAGATCTCATAATGTGCCAGGATGACATGGCTTTTATAGTAGACAGAATAATTTGCATTATAGCTCATCATCCACCTCAGGAACGACTGTAAATAGTGAAAAATGCCACAGAAGACACAGGCTGCTACGAATATTTATAAAAATCGAATTATTGTGGTAATGTCACATGGGTTTGTTTCTAATTTGTTCAACAAGGTTGAACTTTATCGCTTATCACACACTAATGAAATAATGTGGCATCCTGTGCAGACTGTCTCTAACTGTACTGCTTAGGACTCTTTTATGGCATAATAATAATAATAGTGCATGAAATGTTTGGTTCTGTGTTTTGAATTATAGCTAGGATGAACTATATGCATAATGACAGACTGTAAAAAGTCAAATGTCTCAAATGCCTGCAACTTTAATTTAAAGAGTTCTTTCAATGTGATTCAATACAAAACCTTTAGTTTTGCTGCAATGAATGAACGTACTTAGGTGGATACAGTGGTATTAAATTATATTTTTGACTTTAATAAACAGAAGTCTCTTACCAGCTCACCAAGGCTGCATTTCTTTTGAAACATTGTGAAATATATATTTAAAAGGTTATTGCAGTGATTTATTTCCTTGATACATTTTACTTTTCAGCATTGCTTGAGGAACAGTAAGTTAAACAGCATTTATTTGAAATAAAATCTTTTGTCAGAGTTTTTACTGTGAGTTTTGATCAATTTAATGTGTCCTTGAAAATTAAGATTTATTTAAAATAGTAATATAGCGGTTTTCAAAATAATAATTCATTCATTCATTCATTTTCATTTCGGCTTAGTCCCTTTATTAATCTGGGGTCGCCACAGCGGAATGAACCGCCAACTTATCCAGCATATGTTTTACGCAGCGGATGCCCTTCCAGCTGCAACCCATCTCTGGGAAACATCCATACATACCCATTCACACTCATACACTACGGACAATTTAGCTTACCCAATTCACCTGTACTGCATGTCTTTGGACTTGTGGGGGAAACCGGAGCACCCGGAGGAAACCCACGCCAACACAGGGAGAACATGCAAACTCCACACAGAAACGCCAACTGGCGAGGCTCGAACCAGCGACCAGCGACCTTCTTGCTGTGAGGCGAACGTGCTACCCACTGCGCCACTGTGAGGCCCAAAATAATAATAATAGTAAAATTAAATAAACAAACAAATAAATAAAAAGAATATATTTTTTGCAGCAAATCATATCAGAATGATTTCTGAAGGTTCATGTGACACTGGAGCATCAACTTCATTTTTTATGAAAATTCATCTTTGAATCACAAAAGTTTCAAATATATTCATATAGAAATATATTATTTTTCTTAAATACTATTTGAAGTGACTGCTTTATTGTATTTTTGATCAAATAAACGAAGCCTCTGTGAGCAAAAGTAACTTCTTAGTGTAGTGTAGAAACTGGTGGAGTAGATGTTTTTGAAGTTACCATTTTCTTCAGTGTAGTTACTGTGCTTAAAATGTGAAAGATGGAGATGAACATGTTATCTAAGTTTATTTGCTGCACTTTAGGATTTTACTACAAATCTGATTTCTAATTGAAATAGAATGGTTCAAATGGCCCACTGGATCTTGATCAAAGTAAACCACATTAGACGTCTAAAAACAGTGCTCCAAACATTAAAATCTGCTAAAAACCTTCCAAGGGGAACACAAGACATAATTTGTAATAAATAAATTAATTAATTTGGGGGTGTAATAACAACACAGAAAACTAAAAGTATAAAGCTATGTTCTGTTTTACAAACTGTATTACGTTTTATATGTCAAATATACTAAATGAAATAAATTTACAGTAGAGAATAGCTCAAATAAAGACAAAATAAAGTTTTGTTGTCAATGAAATGTGGGACAATCGTGCCTGAGGTTGTAACAACACCTCAAAAGTTTGTACTTAGCGAGGTTTTAATGAATAATAAATATACTTACCTATGGGTAGAGCGAGGAAAAATGGTAGCCAGCACAGGATGAACATGCCCACAACAACACCAAGCGTTTTAGCAGCTTTCTTTTCTCGGGAAAACTTGAGTAATTTGACTGTCAGCGAGCTCCTCAAGTGGCCTTTGCTGCAGTCATCCTGCGTCTGAGAGCCTTTATAATGAATCCGGAGCGTCAGCTCGTTAGAGTCCATGCGCTCCTTCATCACTCCGGCTTCCAGGTTTTTCGTGGTTCTTTTGGCAACTATGTACACGCGGCAGTACATGGCCAGAATCACCGCTAACGGGATGTAGAAGGAGCCCAGCGAGGAGAAGAGCGCGTAAAACGGCTCCTCTGTGATGAGGCACACGGTGTCATCCTCTGAAGGGGGCTCTTTCCACCCGAGCAGGGGTCCTATGGAGATGACGAAGGCGAGAACCCAAACACCCAGCATGGCCAAGAGCGCCCGCTTCTCGGTCACAATGCTCGGGTACTGCAGCGGGTAGCGCACCCCGATGTAGCGGTCGATGGAGATCACGCACAGGCTCATGATGGACGCGGTGCAGCAGAGCACGTCCACCGCAGCCCAGATGTCACAGAAGATCCTCCCGAACACCCAGTAGTTGAGGATTTCACGCGTGGCGGACACCGGCAGGACAGTTGTGCTCAGCAACAGGTCTGCCATCGCTAAATTAATGATGAAGTAGTTGGTCGGGATGCGCAGGTGCCTGTTGCACACCACAGAGAGAATAACGAGGATGTTGCCCACGATAGCAAACACAATAAAAGCGCCCAGAACCATGCCCAGTGGAAGCGCGCGGCTGAGGCTGAACGAGCTCGGCGCAGTCCCGTTTCCAGAGGAGCTCGAATTGGAGACGTCGGGCAGTTCGGAGGACGCATTGCTTAAGAAGTTCGCGGCATGATCTGTATCAGAACTCATCTTGCCTCTGCAGTGCCTCCATACCAAAGTAAGCGCAGTTTTCACCTTTAAATGTGTAAATTATTTTGTAAACCAGATATAAATGTCCAAGGCTTTAAAGGATCCGTAAGTTCTGTTGCGCAACAAGGGCGAAATAGAAAAAGTGCATAATTGTAAACGTTGCATAAAGTCCAGTTGGAGATGCGCGTGTCCGGAACTTGGCTGTGTGAGTTCTCCGCAGTGTCTCTCCCGGTGTTCCCGGCTGATCAAGCGCACTGCCTCTGACCACTCCTGCATTCGCCAAACCCCCTCCCCTATGGAGACTACAGGCAATCAGACCTAGCAGAGCGGTGCGTCTTTACGCACTATTAACCTGTGCTTCTGTGGCAAGCCGTGGTAATCCTTTATTTCTTAAAACTTGCCACTATCTGTATTGCTTGTTTATTTTAAATAACTATCTAATTAAAACTAGAGTGCTTTCTCAGTTTCGCTACCAAATAATCATTATAAATAGACACTTGCAGTTTGGAAACTTAACGTTTACACTGGCACTTTATAAAATACACGAAGATCAAAAATGAACATGTTTATTAGTTGAGAACTCATAGAAAGCTTACAAATTGTGTAAACAAGACAGTGATTTCCTCCATCACTCATACTGTACAAATAAAGGAGTCATGCTCCTGATGTCTGTATATTAATCTGTAATGGGCAACTAAAGGTTCCAAAAATGTTATTTTACAGTAGAGAAAATATTGTTGGTTCCCTAAACAACTCCTGTGAAAGTTCTTAAAAGAACCCCATTTTCATATAGTTTAAAGACTTTTAAAAATTATATTAAGAACCTTTTGTGCAATTGAAAGGTTCTGTAGATGTTAGAGGCTCTTCGTGGAACCATCAATGCTAATTAAGAACATTTTAAAAGACATGTGCCGGCCCCTTCAAGATGCTTCTCATTTGCTTTTCATTTGATGCGCTTGACCACAACCACTCTCACTGGCAGAAAGTAAAAAGCTATTGGCTATTTTGTTATAAAGGGGAGGAGCTACTACAGTATATGTCCTGTCCTGTCTTCAGGTTTCAGTTGAGATTATGTCAAACTGAATAAAAAAAAAGCACATTTCAAAGCACTTCACGGGACCTTTAAAAGGTAAGCTTAAGCATTCTGTCCTTTTTATGGTTGCATCGTTTCCTGTTTTTAATTCATTTAGATGTCTTTGGTTTGTATTGTGTTCCTATTTCAGTCATTTGAGTTCATTTGGAAGTGGTCAGAGATTCAAAGATCTCTTGACCGTTCAGCTTGGTTTAGGGTGTGTTCACTTGAAAGGTTTGGTTCTGTCTCTGGTGTGAATTCACTGCTAGTCGGGTTCATTTTAATAAATCTAAACCTTTCCAAATACTGAACCCTGGTGCACACCAAACAAGTGGACCAAGCTGAAAAGATGAGACTTTGGGTAACTTCCTAACAAACTCTGCTGTAATTTGTCTGAAATTTGAATGCAATATGGATAAAGGACTTCTTTATAAACCAAAAATAGGATGTGACGTTGGAAGATGTAAAGAGCGTAGCTAGAAATCACATGTTTGTGGTGTATCCAAACCTGAAAAGCTGATCAATCAGGGTTTGACTATCTGGGTTTCCATCCGAACCTGAAATGATTCTTTTCCAAGTTTGCTAAAAAAGACAAATCCCAAATTAGGTGCATCACATTGTTAAAGCATTTGACTATAATATTGGCAACCTAGTAACCAACAGTAAACAAGGCATCATGGAAACAACTAATTAGTCATGTGGGTGCAATGCTCACTACATCACAATTTATCTCTCATTATTTGCATTAATCCTCTTTCACAAGTCCAAAACAGGGAGCATAAAAACTTTTTTTGCAAGTTAAGGGATTTTTACTATCGATTTTCATTTAATACTTCAAAATGCACACTAAACTCAGCTACTGTCTCCTTATGTCTTTAGGTTTGGCATCTTTAAGCTTGATGTTAAAAAGCCAATGTAAACTTCAAAACAAACCAAGTTATAGATACAATAATCAATCATTCAAGGGAACATCTACACTCAGGGTTGCTTCAACCCAAATTTGGGTAATATATAGAGCAACTAAATGACATGGTCAAAAATTTATTTAAAAACTTTAACAACTGTTTTAACCCAAATTTAAACAACCAAGCATTTATTTTTAGAGTGTATAAAACGTTTCATTAATCGACAGTATCAACATTAATATAATACTTGCCAACTAATAGATGTTATTCAGGTTGGACACCGTATAGAATTTAATGCAAGGCTTTGAATGAAGTTGTTATTATAATAACACAATAAAGATCTAAGATCATGCAATTTTCACAACTCACAACATTTAACGCAGGATTATGGTTTTGTATGCTTTTTGAAAGACATTTGATCAAACAACTGGTTATGTTGTGTTCATTCAAGTCAGAAATTAATGCAACCGTGACTAAAATTTAAAACACTTTTATATGCTATAGCTGTGCTTTTCTGACTAGTCTTTAACTAACGCAAGTAAAACATGCATTAAGTACTAGTGGGCAAAAAATACTATGAACAAGTATTATCTACCAGATAAAATAACTAATAACAAATAAATAACAATGTAGATATATACATAAATTGGCACTGCAATGTAATAAATTTGTACCTTTAAATAGGCATAATGAATTTCAGAAACTTTTGGGTTTCATTTTTATCTTGATGGTCCTCTTTAGACATTCTGCTGAGTGTGAATTACAGCAACCACACGTTGATTGACACTAATTGCATTAGTAAACCATTAGCGTTGGTAAAAGTTTATATATATGCAATGACACTAATAATAATCTATAGAATGTCTGTTGAGGGAGCTTCAAAATAAATATTAGCAGATATTTAGTAAATAGTCTTTTTATTAAAATGTTTTTATTACAATAATCAGGAGTAACATTAGACGTCAGCAATGCCAGAGTGTGATTACATCTAAATATAGCTTACAACATAGCTACATGTTAGTACAGTTTTTATATAGTTAAAAAAATTATAATATTTAAGATTGCTGCCAGTATGGAGAGTAATATGAAAACACGAATTAAGTTCTTTTCAAAAAGCAGAAACAAGGGAATTAATTAAGTAGTCTACTAATTTGATGATATTCCAGTGTTTACAATAGTACTGAAAATGCTGTTGACAGTTTTTAGAACAGTGATCCTTCCTTTTAAATTACTTTAATGCATAAATGTACTAAAGTAATAGAAAAAGAATGTATGATTTACAAGTAATCTAAATTAAACGCTTATAACAAACAAAGATGCTACTTCATTTTAAAGAATGAACTGTCGCTTGCCATGTACTGTTTTCCCATCATGGTGACAAATATAAATTATAATACAGGGGCCACATAAGCCCCCCAGTGTGCTGTCAGGTAATGCAATACAACGGCAACAGGACAGAATGCCAGCGATCATACCAGCCGCTCTATTCTTAGGATCAATCGCAATTTAAAATATGGAAAACTTGCAAACAATATCATGGTTGTTGATGCAGGCTGGTATCTACAGTAGGTGAACATTTAAGTCTCACTGTTACTGTGCAGTTATCCAATACCAAAAATTGCCAGACATGGCAAGTTTCTATAAATGTTTATTTTTAGCTCTTAAGTAGCACTTTCAATCCTAGAACACATTTTCTTGTGTCTGGTTTTACTGTAGATCACAAACGAACTGCATAAAGTCACTGGCAAATGCCTCCATGCTGTGCCATCTTTAAAGACTGCCATGAGTGTCCAAATATTCCCTCAAATCATCTGTAATTTTATAAACTAGCCACTAACTCAATCTCTTTCCAAATGCCAGCCAAACAGGAATATGCTTTGACAGTGATGAAGTACTTAATGGCTTGCGCCAAAAAAACAAAAACAGAAAGCAGATAACTCACACAGATGGATGAAAACCCCCAAAAGTCAACTAATTTAAACAGAAATCACAGTAAATTATAGCTAGCGAGAGCTGTAAAAGAGGAAACAAGCCTGCTGTCAGGCAGGAATCTCCTATTTGGCCTGAAATTAAATTAAAGCTTTGCGATTGAAAATTCAGAGCACAGACTCTGAGAGACTTTACGGAGGCATAATAGTGAGTACAAACCTTAAAGTGCTTTTACTTACTACTTAAGAAAGTAGCTGTTTCAAATATTCAAATAAAGGTATTGTCTTCTAAAAGAAAGAATCCATCCTGGATTGTTGAAAGGATTCCCCATTAAATGTAGTTTCACTTCTGTAACTGATTAATACAAAAATATCTGTTAATTAACAGTTTCTGTGTTGGATCTGTAGTGTTTTCTGTTTATTAATGATATGAATTGCATTATGGGATCTTGATCTCTGCTGGGCTGCACAGTGGCTCAGTGGTTAGCAGTGTCACCTCACAGCAAGAAGGTTGCTGGTTCGAGTCCTGGCTTGGCCAGTTGCCATTTCTGTGTGGAGTTTGCATGTTCTCCCCGTGTTCGCGTGGGTTTCCTCTGGGTGCTCTGATTTCCCCCACAGTCCAAAGACATGCGCTATAGGTGAATTGGATGAACTAAATTGGTCATAGTGTATGAGTGCATGTGTGAATGTGAGACTGAATGGTTGTTTCCCATACAATGGAAAGACATCTGTTGGTAAAACATATGCCTGAATATGATTCATTCCTATGGTTCATTCCGCTGTGGTGACCCCTGATAAATAAGGGACTAAGCCGAAGGAAAATGAATGAATGAATGATCTCTGCTGTCTGATGCAGAGAATTCAACTCAACTTATTGTATAATAAGAGTTTATATAAATTTTATAAATATAAATAAGTCCCTAAAATAATAGAAAAGATACTGGCAAGTTATTACCAGATTAGATTTTACCACAATTTTTAACACCAACACAGCCAATATATCACTTCAAATTAATAAATATATCAGTTCATCAAACTTTTAACATCAAACGTTGTTGGAGGAAAGATCAGGGTTCCATAATGCAATTCAATTGCATAAAAACAGAAAAAAGACATGATTCACAAAATACAGAAAATGTCAGATATTTTTTACCATTTAGGTAGACTGGATATACTGTTAAAAATCAAGGTTAAAATGAAAAAGAAATAATGCCATAGAAGAACTGTTTTTAGTTCCCTAAAGAGAGTTCTTAAATAGAACTGTTTAATTTGTGACATACAATTTCTATTAGTGAATACTATTTAGGATAGATATTATGTGATTTAAGAGGCCATGAAATACTTTTTTATGCCATTTATATTTTAAGAATGTACATTCACATCCTTTGGTATGTGTTGTCGGTATATTATTATAAAAAGCATTTATTCTACAGTCAATTATGCACTTTCACAAAAGCTGAATCCCCAAAGTAGAAAAATTAACCTATAAATGACATCATATCTGATGTTTAAGATGAGAGAATAGAGTGGTGCAGGAATGATCTACAAACCCAGAAGAATAAAATATATATTTTAAAATTTGGCTCCCTCTGGATTTTGCTTTAAGGTTTGTACAACAGCTTTTGCCTGTCATGAAGATCTCTTGACAACACTTTGCAGTTTTTATCTACAACCTAAATTAGACATACTCAAATCTAAAACGAGAATTTTCAACTCCTCTAATTGGTCATTGGATTCATAAGTTCAATAGAAACTTCTGTGATTGGTTACTGTGTGTAATCATGCAAAACGACACTTTTCATTAATTTTCACATTTTAATTCAATCACGACAGTTATAATAGATTTAGTGTAATTGAGCAAGGGCCTTTTTTACCCCCTCACCTTGAATTTGTAGGCTGTTTTTGTTCAATCTAATGAAATTTGTGTCCCTAGCACACTGAATGCTATTCACTTGTTAATACTCATCCAGGGATTACAAAGCTATGTGTGTTTGCGATTGAGGTTCAGGTTGATCAACTAATTCTTCTATGTTTTTGTTTCATCATTGGACTTGGTCTCAAATATAAATAGTAAAATCATCACCATCGTTACTATCTTATTGTCACGGATCACAGAAGACAAGGATATCTTTTCACACAGTGTTTATTAAACACAAGTATATCTTCGCACCGAGCGGTGCATGCAAACAGTTCAATAAAGTCACTTCCCTTAAGTAGAGCAAGCCGATGACAGGGGTTAGTCTCTGGGTAAGATGAGTCACGGATAGTCTTGGCGGAGGATCCAGATGAGCAGACAGAGAGAGTTGCGACCAAGTGAAGAAGATACCGGACAATGACTGAACGGAGTGCATGAGTATATATAGAGTGGTGGTGATGACGGGAGCAGGTGAATGTGATGAGTGCGCAGGTGAGCGTGATTAGTAATCTGGTGATTGAGTGCGTTGTGTAGTGGCTGGAGAGTGTGACTGGTGATCGGGGCTGACAGAACGTGCAGGAGGTGTGACACTTATAAGGTGTACAAACTCTGAGGAGCGAGAAAGCCTCCAAAGCTGAAACTCAGATTTAAGAATTTGAAATGAGGAGTCAACTAATCAAAACAGACTGGGCCATATGACCAATCAGAGCACGGTATCCTTATGGAAAGGAGGGGCTTAAAAAACAATTCTTTTAATTAATCATTCACAAAATTAGATGATATGAAGTATTTGATACAAGAAAATGAAATATAGTTCTCTTGAGTCTGGATGTACAGTTGAAGGCAAATTTATTAGCCCCCCAAAGTGAAATTTTAATACTGTTTCAAATATTTCCCAAATGATGTTTAACAGAGGAAGGAACTTTTCACAGTATTTAAATAATATTTTTTCTTTTGGATAAAAAGTGTTATAGTTCTCTCCATTAAACATAAATTGGGGGAAAAAATATACAGGGGGGCTAATAATTCAGGCGGGCTAATAATTCTGACTTCAACTGTACACTACCTGACAAAAGTCTTGTCGTCCATCCTAGTTGTAAGAGCAACAAATAACTTGACTTCTAGTTGATCATTTGGAAAAGTGGCAGAAGGTAGATTTTTCAGATGAGTCGTCTCTTGAACTGCATCCCAAGCATCACAAATACTGCAGAAGACCTATTGGAACCCGCATGGACCCAAGATTCTCACAGAAATCAGTCAAGTTTGGTGAAGGAAAAATCATGGTTTGGGGTTGAATTAAGTATGGGGGCGTGCAAGAGATCTGTAGAGTGGATAGCAACATCCACAGCCTGAGGTATCAAGACATTTGTGCTGTTAATTACATTACAAACCATAGGAGAAGGCAAATTCTTCAGCAGGATAGCTCTCCTTCTAATTTTTCAGCCTCCATATCAAAGTTCTTTGAAAGCAAAAAGGTCAAGGTGCTCCAGGATTGGCCAGCCCAGTCACCAGACATGAACAATATTGAGCATGTCTGGGGTAAGATGAAGGAAGAGAATCCTGATGAACTCTGGGAGTCCTGCAATAATGCTTTCTTTGCCATTCCAGATTACATTATTTATTTAAGTTTTTTGCGTCATTGCAGAGATGCATAGATGTAGTTGTCCAAGCTCGAGGGAGTCATACACAATATTAATTCTTTTTCCACTGCACCATGACTTTATATTCTATACTGTACATTATTTCTGTTAAGTGACAAGACTTTTGTCTAAGCAAAGTCAGACCTTACTGCCCTAATTAAATAATTAAGGCATGATTATATTTTATTTTGGTAAAATAAGCGTAATCTAGAGGCCTTTGCCTTTCATATAAGACACTTCTGATACCAAATCATCAACCAGAAGTCAAGTTATTATTTGTTGTTCCTACAACTTGGATAGGAGACAAGAATTTTGTCAGGTAGTGTATAGATGAAGATTAATATTATTAGCCCTCTTAAGAATGTATTTTTCGATTGGCTACAAAACAAACCACTGTTGTCCTATAACTTGTTTAATTAGCCTAGCTAGTATAGTAAAAGATTATACACTGTTTACAGGAATTAGCTATTAGAAATTAGTTACAAAAACATATGTTGAAAACAATCTTTGGAAACTATTTAAAAAAGGCTAACAATTTAGCCTTCAACTGTATGTAAGCCTACCACAGGAGAGCTCCAAAACAAAATCAGGATTATAACAGAGATAAATAGAATTAGTGTTTTAGTCTTGAAAGATTAAAGAGACTTATACTGCAGTTTCACCAGATGCTAATGGGAAACAATAGAGCATGTGACATAAAGGGGAACGTTATATTCTTCGTGGACGGGCCATAGATGATAGCAGCAAATGTATGGCTGAGGCTTTTCAGCCTAGACGCCAGTGCTGAGCTCAGGAGAAACAGCAGCCAGACCACTGCGTGCAATAAATACACACACATGCACACATAGCCCTCGGTATAGCTCTTGAAATCGGTCCAACTCTAAGCTAAAACACACTCCAAGCGAATTAAAGCGATTACATTTAATACCGTCGTCGCTTTGGATGACGAATTGCGGAAAGCGATGCGAAGTGAAAGGTGAAATTTGACGGCAGGAAAATGCTGAGCTGTCAGGAATACTACATTAACTGTGCCATCTTTTCCCAAACGGTTATGTGAGATAGCAATTCTTTAAATAAATTCTCCTGAATGAATTATACTACGGTATGGCCGCAGTGTATATGTGCTCTTTCTTGAATTACGTTATTTTGCTTTTAAAATAACGAACTCACACACTCATTGGTATGTGAAGAGATAACCAAAAGAAAAGCCAGAGGTGTTTTGCAATTCTATGTGTAATCAAGTGGGCATAACAAAGCATGGAAAGGAAGTGTAATTAGCAGGCATGCTGTGAAGCCATAATATCACAGATGTGAAATTGTGTTTTTTTTTCATCTTCCATAAGGATGACAGTCCCTTTGGTCTATGAAATTAGCTTATTAATATGTGCATGTTGGAGCTGATTATGTTTCAGACTCAGATATTAAATAGGGCTTCAAACGGTGAGCCAATACGGCTAAATAAAATAGTTTGTTTATTAATATTACATGACATATTATAAAAAAATAATTCTTATGCTGTGTTCAAATAAAATGGACTCTGTAAATGTGTATTTGAATAAGTGTAAAAGCTGATATTCAAACATTGGTCTGTGTAAAAAACATGGACAGAGAACATTAAAAAAAGATGGGTCACACTTCACTTACAGGCATTCTATTGTGCAATTTGACCAAAATATGAAAGCGACATGGGCAAAGGCATCTAAATAAAACAAAAACAGGACTTGAGGTCACAAGATGAGACTATATTGTATATTATATTGCCCATCACAGTTCAATACAGTTGTTGAAAACTATTCATTTTCTGTAAATACATTTTTAAAGAGACAGTTCAGCCAAAAATTTAAATTCAATCATTTACTCACCTTCCACTTAGTATTTTTTATCTTACTATGGTTGTCAATGGGTACCAGTTTCCAACATTCTTCAAAATATTCTTTTTTTGTTCACCAAAAAATAAAAACAATTGATAAAGGTTTAGCATCCGACTTGTGTTAAATCTCCAAAATTACAAATTGTTTAATGAATCTTCTAATTTATTTCAAATTAATTGTTGTAATAATGCATCGCAACACAAAACTAGCTACACACTGTATAAAATATTGCACTATTAGGGATGCACACACGTTTTTTGAGGTGACAAATATTGATGATGTAAATGATGATCTGTGATGATTATAAGTGCATGAATTTTTGCTCACTTAGAAAATTTAGTAACATCTTCAAAAACATCAACGATCTAGGTTTGTAGGCTACACACAGTAAACAACATATGTCATGACAACATATGTTTTAGTGTCAATTCAACTTATTAAAATCTAAATATTTATTAATTAATACATGTAACACTTTATTTGGTCTACTTATTACAATGCATTTACCATAAACTAACTCTAAACCAAACCAACATTCTAATCCTAATTATACAGTAATTAATTAATTTTACTCAGTAGTTAAATGGACACCTTAGATAAAGTGTTTGTTAGGTCACACGAGCTGTTTTAAGCCAGTTAAATGCCTAAAACAAAGTTAATAGAATTCTCAAATTCAATTTTTACAATTCAACTTTACAATGTGTACTAAAAACATAATTGTATGTATTGTAGCTATGCACTGTATACTGCATATGTTTTTTGGGGTGGTTTGTGGGGTTTATTTGCAAAAATGTAGTAAAAACAATTTTTTTTCCAGTGAGTCCATGTTAAAAAATACACACGGCTACTTTAGATTTGGAGCCCTCCTGCAAATGACTTTAGTTTAACTTTGTATCGCTTCTTCTCAGGTACATTAGGCAACTGTAAATAAGCCTTTGTATGTTTTACTTGGTACACAGCACCTGTCCTGACAGCTTTATTTAGTGCTAAAATAATTAGTTTGATCTGAAGAGGCATATGAATGAGTGAGCTGAGAAAGACTGTTGATGATATTATGGGTCTCCACTAGGATTTCAGGGAACATTAATCTCCCAGTATTGCATGAAGGGCACAGACCATTATGGAATTCGTGATTTTCTAAATGCCTCCTGTTATGGAAGCAAGACAAACTCATCGTAATTCATCTGTCTGGACTGTGGCCAGGAGTATGAGACATTTAGACGAAAGGCAGGACTGTGAGACAGGAAAACAATATATGCGCAAATTCGGTAGCTATAGGTTTGTTTAATAAAGTAAGAGTGACGTTTTCTGAAGCTTTGCTCTGATTTTAGCAACAGGGTTAAAACATATAGTGTCTCAAATTAAATGACAAATGTTGTTGTACTATGGTACATTTAACGTCAAAACAAAAAAGCTGATTGTAATCACTGACACTGAATTCCTCTCGAACATTGCTTAAAAAACTCTGTGATGGAGATAATGAAGCTAGACAGTTATGTAACTCAGAAAATCTGCTCGCTTACATGTGTGGGAATGTTTGAATTTTTCTGCCTCCCCACGTTTTCCAAAAATTCTCCCTTCAGAATATTATCTAATTGTAAAATGACTGGTGTATAAATATAATATACATTCAAATACATATTAATGATTCCCCAGAGGGCCATTTATTTACTTGAGGATCTACATATATATGTGTGTGTGTGTGACCCACATGACATTTTATATTGTTTGTCCACGTTTAATTCCCATGCACTTTTTTTTTAAGTGGCTATTGAAAATGTTTATTTTAAACTTAAACACTTAGGTTTTTATATATACACTACCATTTAAATGTTTGGGGTCATTAAGTTTAAAGAAATAATTGTTATTATTTTTTCATCAGATAGAATGCATTAGATTAAATTGATACAAATGAAACTTTAGTTATACTATTAGAAAAAGTCAGCTTGAAATAATTCTTGTCTGAATGATTGAAACAGCTTAAGTTTACACTTAGGGTGATGCGAAAGGAAAGAAAGAATGCTAACAGGTTTCTAAGCATTTTTACCAGGTTTATTAATTCGTTCATTTTCCTTCAGCTTAGTCCCTTATTTATTGGGGGTCACTATAGTGGAATGAACCGCCAACTATTCCAGCATATGTTTTATGCAGCGGATGCCCTTCCAGCCAAAACCCATTACTGGGAAACACCCATACACACTCACATTCATACGCACACTCATACACTACAGCCAATTTAGTCCATCCAATTCACCTATACTGCATGTCTGTGGATTGTGGGGGAAACTGGAGAGAGAACATGCAAAGTCCACACAGAAATGCTGGCCCAGCCGGCACTCAAACCAGCAACTTTCTTGCTGTGAGGTGACAGTGCTAACCACTTTCTAAAAACCGCCTTTTTACCAGGTTGCTAACATGAATTATTATGTTACTAACACATTTTTGTATTTCACTAGCATGAATTTTAGCATGTTTTAGCATATGGCTAACACTTTTGAACATGTTGCTGGCATGAATTAGCACGTTGCTAGCATTTTTTAGCACATTGCGATCAGGAAATAGCATTTTAATAACATTTGAATACAGTTTTGTTTTTTGGTAGATCTTCTAACAACATCTATGTCGGTATCTCTTTCACTTGAAAGAGTAAAATCACATAACTCTTTACACTTAGCACTTTACAAGTGTTTGTTGCCTCACTGAAAACAATATACGCATTAAACTAACAAAAGATACATGTAAGCATTCTTTATGTGGTGCTAAATAAACGTATAATCCATATTTACTGAATTTTGCATTCTGATGAGCTGTGAATATGTCATGCAGTAATGCTTCACAAAACTGCTCATTTTTAGACTCTTCTGTTTTCAAAATAAGAGTCCCACATACAGTAAGTATAATATAAACTTAAATAAACATAAAAATAAAGGGAAAAAAATAAGCATTGTTGTAATCTCACTAGGAAATGTTGTAGCCAATCAAATGCAGCCTGGGGCATGCATATTATTGATATTGTGTGGTGTTTTGTTCCAATTGGCCTGTTTTTCACAGGGATATTACACTCACAGAATTTACATGACAATTAGGTGTTTGAGGCTCACATTATGTCATTTGCATTTGTTATTATGTCATAACTCTTAATATTCAGCTATGCCTATATGTCCAGATTTTCATTATATGGCACCTTTAAAATACATTGAAATTAAAATAAGTCATTTTAACAGTATATAACAATATATACTGAATGTATTGTTTTACAATATTACTGTATTTAATGTAATAAAATACACTATTCCTTCAATTTTTTTTTACTACAATATGAACGATACTGTAGATTTATAATTCAATAATTAATTTATCAGTGGTTTTCCAGTGTGTCTCGTCAGCAGGGATTCATAATGTCACATTTCTCTTTTAGCACTCAAATATATGGCGATGGTTGGATTAATGAATGCACCTTCAAAAATGATTTTGTTCTTGATGCCTCTGAAATATTCAAATATGAGTGTTATTTTAAGACACTGGTTTGGAAATATCACCCAGTCTCACAGGAAGAAAAAGAATAACGCCAAGAGTTAATCATGGGAAACGAGCCATCAGTCCTTGAGATTTGTCTTGAATTAATATCCTGCATGTTATGATGATAGAATCTCTTACCTTAGCTTTTGTGCTCCCGATATTAACGTTGGAACACAAAGTGCCAGACGTTTGTATAATTCACCCATTGCAGGAAGTGGCTCATTTTGAATTCCTTAGTAGATATGAGATATACTGGAAATACAATCGAATGAGCATTGTATAACTAGACCCTTTGTTGGTTACACAACAAGCTTTATCTAAAAGTAATGCATAAAAATAAGTAAATTATTATACACTGCAAAATTGGATTTCTAGGAAAAAGTGTTTGCATTTATTCAGACTACATTTTCTTTTCCTCTTCTCGTTTTGGGAAATGTGCATAAATTGTATTACTCTTTTCCCCCAGATTTGTAATGTTGGACAAAAATAATGATACAGGGGTCATATCGCCCTGATAAAGGGAAAACTTCAGAAACGTAAGATCACACGCATATAAATGCAAATTTTTTACCCTCATTAGAGCTCATTCACAGCAGAGAAAGCATGGTAAAGATAAAATTAAGGGTAAGTAGTCATTAGGAACAATTTACTCGGATCTAAATTATACTTAATTAAACCTTTATCTCCAGCGACTTACCTCGAAAATCACAAGCAATTTCATGAGCGATCCAGAGTAAGCAAAAACTGAAAAGTTGAGCGGAAAAACACGGGGTAAAAAGCATGCCTTTATTTATTAGATTCCTATATGTCTATGCAAATGAAATGAGCAGGATGGTAATTGACATTCTCTCTGCAGTCTATTGATTTAGTGCCATGTCCATGCATTGGTGTCCACTGATGTATCTGAGCTCGATACACAAGACAATGGGAGTAAAAGAATGGCTTACTTGCTTTTATACCTTTAAAGACAGAGCAGCAGCTTTATTGAATAACATAAAATAATTACATTGCAGATAACTGTCAAAACTGGCTATAAAAGCACAGGATTTGTTGTTTATTCTTTATTGGTATGGCTTACATTTTGTGTTTAGTAATGAGGAAACAAATGGTTTGTATTTTATATTTGTAGCACCTGGTGTGTTTTGTTCCTCGTATATTAACGTGAGACGTCTGCTGCATTAGAATGAAGTCGAAACACTGGACCCATTTAAACGGCCTCCCTCGTAAATAATAATAACCGCTATTTACTTTCTGTTAACATCTGACATGACCCTTAGCCCTTTGTCCGCATTTGCAGCAGCTGGTTTCGCAGTGTTGTCCTCCCTTGTGCTCGGAAAATCAGGACAGCAGTCAAACTCGGGCTGCAGTTTATTATTGTTTACTATGTAGTTGTTTCATTTATGTTTTTGTTGTTATTATGAAGCGCATTAAATGAAGTGAGTTGTAGTCACTTGTTTAAAATACTTTTTTTTTGTTTATTGGTCAAAGAGGACGTCTTTGACCAATAAACAAAAAAAAAGTATTTTAAACAAGTTTTGCTGTCTGCATTACATTTAAATCTACAAAAGAGATTAGATATTCATAGAAAACATAAATGCAAGCAAAGTATTTACTTTAATGTTTAAAATGTTGTTTTTAGAACAAAACAGCCAAATAATAGTGACATAATGCTCCACCATTATTCAGTGCATCATATTTTTGTAAAAGTGAAAGTTTTTCTGACTTGTGTTTATTAAAATAGCTACATGTAAGGGATAACGTACATCGAGGTGGTTATCGTCGAATAAACCCGAAAGGCTTTTGTAAGACTTCAGGTCTTATCCAACTTTTTACATGGCTACTTGCCACAAAATATTGTTCTGAGTCGTATTAGTGCATTAAATCTTGAATGAAATGCAAAGCTGCCAGAAACGAAAACAGCTAAATGAAGCATATACTAACCTACGCAATATTTAGTCACAAGATGATGCCAAGCAGTCAAAAACAGTGGTGTGACACAAGCATTGTGTTGAACTGTAAAATCAGAAACTTGTGGAAATTCAATAATAATATTAATGCTAATATTTGAGACAAAAGTAATTATCACTACAGCATATATATATATATGGATGTGAACATATTCACTGACATTTAAGATGATTTGAAGTAGACAAATGAGCGTGTGTTATTAATTTCAGGGGTTGTTATCTGGGAATAACATACCTTGAAATATTGTTACTAACCAATCAGAATTAAGTACTCCAGAGAGCCCTGCAAGTTAGGGATAATCAACGACTTGTTGTGCTTTATAGGATTTTAAATTTATGTCATAGAAGGAAAGAATCACCCAATTCAAAGCGGAAATCTTTTAATGCAAGGCAAGCCATTGATTATTTCGCTTATTTGACGGTCATTCGCCAAGATGTAGACAATTAAGCAGCACAATATTTGACCAAATATATTTGTCAGTTATGAGATAGATCTCTCCTCTTTGAATCAGACAGACAGAGCGTTCGTGAGAGATTGTGTGTGTGTGTGCATGTAATGACAAGGACATACAGTATATAATAGCTCATAGTAACATGCGTTAGCTACCTCTTTGCAAATACATTTAAGCATATTTGCGAGTTGGTTGATCTCATCGTCTCCCTGGCGAAACACACGTCGGTGTCCTGAAGATCACACAGATGGAATGAAGGTTCCAGCAACTGTCACTGAGTTACTATGGTAACAGCTAATGTTTGAAGAGAGTGCTTCAAAACTACTTTGATCAGAACTGACTGGAACTACCTGCGCATTAAACAATTTTATTGAAAACCTTCCAGTATATCAGAATCAGGAACTTCAACAGATCGTAGAATAACATTTTTGATAAAAGTAGTAAATATATGTACTACAGATAATGACAGTATTAACTCAATGACGGTTGCCAGAGCTTTCATTTCTTTGTGTAATCTTGTCATTACATGCTCGCATGAAATCTCTCTCTCTCTCTCTCTCTCTCTCTCTCGCATACATTCTCTCTATCTTTCTGCCTGTGACTGATTCAAAGTGAGGAGATCTAACTGTCAGGTGGTTCTTTGCCTCTGTGTCCTGCGTCAAAAATCCTTGAATGCACGGCAATCCGTTGATTATCCCTTACATAAGTGATAATTGTCATTTAAAAAATGTATTTCAAATTAGAAACCTTTTGCTCACAAATTGGGCAAAACCTGGTGGTTTGAAGGATAGTGGCAAAGAATGAATATTTAAAACGACAATTTATTATTATTGTAGTGCCAGACTGTGATCCCTAAAAAGATCATTTTAATTCATCACCAAATGATTTTTCTTCCATATTGCCCTGACAAGATTTTGGCATTTAAACTTCTGTCTTCTGTAAATCATGGAATTGTTTTAATCCTCACAACATTTAACATTTCAGGTCCAATCCTGCCAAGCTTCCAAGATTTCTTTCCACCCCCTTTTCATCTTTGACTCTTTCAACGATGCCTGCTGTTGCTAAAAAAAAAAAAAAGGGTTACACTGTTGACTAGGGTTATTAAGTAACTTTTACAACTACTTGTCAGACATCACTTATTAGAGTATTAGTATCGTATCAGCAGACTGCTGAATTAGGGCTAGTAGAAAAAAGTTGACCTGTAGTTGCACAGTTACTCATATAATGAAAAGGGGGCTTTACATATTAGTTACATATGAAGAGTTGTATGAGGAGTTGCCATCAACAATTTTCTTTCAAGTGAGCATTTTTTGTCTCAACCTCCTGTTTATGTTCAGTTACTTCACTTTAAAGGCAATCAAAATAACCTATTCATCACTAAATAAGTGAAATTATTATTATTATTTTTAAAGGGACAATACACTTGACATTGTTATACAGAGACAACCGATGCTGCGAGCATATAGCAGAAAGCTAATTTGCAGCCCATGCCCCATTACTGAACCTACACACACGTTCATTTAACAAATTTTTTTTAGATAGCGTTTAGAGGTTTTTGCATTTGAACTCTTCATATTAAAGTACAGCAAAGGAATGCACATCTGCATAGCATTCATATATAATTTACAGATTCCCAGGTAAATCTGATGAATGTGTCCTGAAATAGATTGTAAAACGTCAGTGTTTGACCCGAAGGGACCGATGAAGATTCTCCATGCTTCCCAGTTTAAATGAGTTCTGCACATTTTCTCGGCTCCTGTGAGACTTTCTGGAAAAACAGCATCATTCCCCAGTCTGCGGCCCTGAAAAGATGTGATTTCACAGTGATTTAGCGTTCCCAGTTTGTATTGCTCAGCATGTCTCTGTTGTCACTCGACTGGAATGAATGACGCTGGATGTGCGTTGGAGCTCGAGGGTCAGCGTGCATCTCCAGTAAATGTGGACTGGAGTTTCGTCACAGTCTGATGTCCAAAAAAAAAAGAAAAGAGTAATTTGTCAAAATCAGCAACTTCGATTGGGTAGCATGAAAACTGCTACCAGCGCAAGGATTTAAAATGAAAAATAACTTCTCCGTGGATAGATAGATTTGGCCAAAAGACATGGAAAATTATTAAAAAGATGGCCCTTAAAGCTCTTCCCGCTGAAACCAACATCGCAGAACAAAGACAGGCTCAGGGCAGAATAAAGCAGTAAAGAGAAACAACTGTTCTGAAATCAATACTGTAGGACCCAAAATAACACATGCTGCCACAGCTTCTTTGGTATATTTCTGAAATACACTTGTTTTTATTTTTTTCGTCAGGCTTATATAACACACAAAAAAGACAACAATGTTTTAAATAAATGCAGTATTTTGTGTAGAGTTTACACTCGTTGAAACTTAAAGTGACTTTATAATATAAAATACAATGATGTACAATATAACATAAAAAGCATATTGAATGCAAGTAAAGTGTTTACATTATTGTTTTACTTCTGTGAGAATAAAATGTCTAAATATAAGTGAACTAATGTCGCTTCGTCATAACATATTCATGTAGAAATTAAACAATATAAACAACCTAAACAAAAAATAAGTATTATAATAAATGATAATAATAACAATAAATAATAATAATAATAATAATAATGGCGGTTCATTCCGCTGTGGCGACCCCTGATACATAAGGGACTAAGCTAAAGGAAAATGAATGAATGAATAATAATAATAATCTGAATAAGATGCTTATTGTTATTATTATTATTATTATTATTATTATTATTATTATTATTATAATTATTATTATTATTATTATTATTATTATTATATTTTTCAGTTATTAAAACATCTTGCTGACAAAAAGGCAAAACATATTGCACTGAAGGACAAAGTGTAAAGATTTCAGTTGGTCTGCATCAAATGTGATGTTTTTATACACAGAAAACACATTACATGCATATGAAGTCTCTTTACTTTTTCAAGAAAAAGTTTTGTAAAAATAAAATGTTAAAATATGGAACATCATAGTTTGTGACAATTAAATGTCAAAATATGGGTGAACTTATGTTACAAACTGCAAAAAAGCAATAAACTGTCTGTACTTTGATATTATCATTACATCTTCCTGTAAACATTTCAAATACCAAGTTAAAAATACACATTTGTTTTCATTGATTACTCAGCATGTTGAAATAAGTGCTATAACATTCATTCATTCATTTTCCTTCGGCGTAGTCCCTTTATTCATCAGGGGTTGCCACAGCAGAATGAACCGCCAACTTATCCAGCATATGTTTTACGCAGCGGATACCCTTCCAGCTGCAACCCAGTACTGGGAAACATCAATACACACTCATTTACACACTCATACATTCATTCATTTTCATTTCGGCTTAGTCCCTTTATTAATCTGGGGTCGCCACAGCGGAATGAACCGCCAACTTATCCAGCATATGTTTTACGCAGCGGATGCCCTTCCAGCTGCAACCCATCTCTGGGAAACATCCATACACACCCATTCACACTCATACACTACGGACAATTTAGCTTATCCAATTCACCTATACCGCATGTCTTTGGACTTGTGGGGGAAACCGGAGCACCCGGAGGAAACCCACGCCAACACAGGGAGAACATGCAAACTCTAATGCTAACATGCTAACCACTGAGCCACCGTGTAATAATAATAAATTAAATAAATAAATAAATAAATCAGTTAATAAATAAGCAAATAAATAAACAAACACACAAAATAATAAAAACATTTGGAATGTGTTTGTAAAAACACAAAACAAACAAACAAACAAACAAACAAACAAACAAACAAAACAAACAAATACATAGGGAATAGTTTGGCAATTGTTTTACCTCATGGTTTCTGTGTACTTTGAGGACATTCTTAGTTAGGTTACTTCACAAATACAATCCAGGAATGAGATCAAACTCAATTTGGCCATTTGTAAATAAATCAGACTTTGCAAAAAATAGACGCAGTAATTTTGTGCTGTGCAGCATCCACGCGTTGATGTCGTCAAAACAAAACATCAATAAATAAATGAAGACACCAAAGATCAGTTGTTTTAAATAGGCTGGTGTATTCTGCTGAATATCATGTTACATTACTACAAGATAACTGCAGTGAAGTCGTAAATCATGAGATCAGCAGCATGTTATTGAAGACTGATTCATCACCCAAACTAACCATTGTTTTCTGTCTGTATGAGTGGAGCATCAGCTGTTCATCTGGACACCTCATGCTTTAACAATAAAAACATAACGCTGTCCTGATGCTGTCCCTTTCAGAGTTTTGTTTACGGAGACACTGAAGGTTATTTTAAAAATGTCAAACTGAATTTACACACATGCATTATGAGTCTTGCTGACCTTAAAAGAATAGTAAAAATTTAAAGCGAGACACTGGAGCTAAAAACAGCACCTTTCAATTCACTTTTAGGTGTTTATTTTATAGCACTTTATCAATTTATGACTGTAGATATCTATTTCAATACATTCATTCAATCATTCATTTATTCATTTTCCTTCTGATTAGTCCCTGTATTAATCTGGGGCTGCCACAGCGGAATGAACCGCTAACTTATCCAGTATATGTTTTACACAGCAGATGACCTTCCAGCTGCAATCCCCCAGTACTGGGAAACATCCTCACACTCATTCACACACATACACGACCAATTTAATTTATTGAATTCACCTATAGCGCATGTGTTTGGACTGTGGGACAAACCCGGAGGAAACCCACGCGAACACGGGGAGAACATGCAAACTCCACACAGCAACGGCAACTGACCCAGCCGGGGCTCGAACCAGCGACCTTCTTGCTGTGAGACGACAGTGCTAACCACTGAGTCACAGTGTTGCCCCTTATATCAATACATATATTTAAAAAGTCAGTTTTGGCAAAAGAAGGATAAATCATATCTACATAAATAAATAGTACTATACAATTTATTCAACAACATTTTTTTTCTGGCCCTTTAACTTTAACGTAAACCTTTAACTGTAATATGTCAAAAAATAGAAAATAAATTTTGAACCTGACTTCCTTCAATGTTCAGATTTTTGTGCTTATTGTATGCAAAGTAGCACATATTTAATGAAATAATGCCTCATTTGAATATCTAAATGGAAAGCTTACTAATACAAAAATGTTTTCAGTTTTTAATGTAATCAATCATCTGGGGAAGCATGGTGAGAACAGAAAATATACAAATAAAAAAATTATACTGAATCAACACTACGTGCTGTGGAGTTTTACTTTATAATAAATAATAATAGCTATTAATTTATTTATACCTTCATTATTTTTGAAACAATGAATTAACTTCCTTATTTGAAATATAAAACACTTCTTTATGTGTCAAAAAGTCCATAAAACTCTTAAAACCATACTGAATATCTCAGTTTCACTGAAAGCAGCGCTCTAATTCAAATACAGTATTCGTTGCCATGATTAATAAGATTTCATTACAGCACTGCTTGGCCCAAACACCATAATGGCACTGCGTCTGGCATGACTAATTCACGGTGAAACAAATGACAGAAATGTGCTGTTTCTAACCGTCTGCATTACCAGATGAGCACGAGTGACTGGAGCAGGACAGAGATCAGACCGAGACCATTAAAAGTTTCATCTACTGACAATCTTGCCTCCCTTACTACCTTTCGCACTTCACCTGCTATGGCAAGCCATATTAACATTTATAAACCATATCTATTTTCATGTATTCATTAGTATGTATTCATTTGTCATGATACTGGAATTTCCAACTTTGATAGGATACCTTGAAAAATATCGATATTTGATACAATTTTTGATACTGTGGGGAACACATTAAAAGTATGCAAATGAAGTAAAAAAGGGAGAAAATAACTAAAAATACAATGCTTATATCAGGTACTACACCCAGCGCAATAAGGTGCAAGACATGTATGGCGCAATTTGTTGCTCTTATCAGACCAGCGCAACTGTAATTTTAATGTCTTGCGTCACATTGTTTAAATAGCGAATCCATTGGTGCCACTTTGTGGACTAATGGGTGTGCTGGTCTAAAAAGGAGGTGTGGTAAGGTGCATTGTTGGCGCGTTGCTATTTTGAGGAACTGAAATAGACTGCGCCATTGACCAACTAAAAACTGGTCCAAAGTCCAGCGCAGAGCGCGTTAGTTATGCACCAAATGCTTACACTTTTTTCCTGTTAATTCATTCCAGTTTGGATTTCATTCATTCATTCATTTTCTTTTCGGCTTAGTCCCTTTATTAATCTGGGGTCGCCACAGCGGAGTGAACCGCCAACTTATCCAGCATATGTTTTACGCAGCGAATGCCCTTCCAGCTGCAACCCCATCACTGGGAAACATCCATAAACACACATACATACACTATGGACAATTTAGCTTACGGATTTTGTTTTCACAGTGTAGTATCTAAAAAAAAGAACCAATATCTAATAAAAGTACTAGTATTTTTGTTTTATAAACTAGTACAGAATAAATAGTATTTAATAAGCACTACCTTTGCAAATGTTTCTAGTATCAAAATAATTTGCATTAGTACGTGATGATGAAGGACCAGAACTAAAAGGAAAAGATATTAAGTACTAGTAGCATGAAAAAAAGGAGCACATTTTATGTATTAAATGTTACAATGGCTTGCCATACACTGCTGAATCGGACTACCGCTGTTATCATCAGGAAATCAATAGCGGCTGCGATAGCCGAGTAAACAAGGTCAGGATGAACTGCTCCTGATTCATCCAGACTAATAGACACCGTAAAACTGAAAAGTCCAGTTTCAGTTGGATTAATGCACTTAATTCATCCACGCTATGACCTCTGAGAAGTGGTGACGACAATCAGTCTGTGACGTGATCTATTCAAGTTGCATTGGTTGCTTTGTGAAAAGGAAATGATTCATATATTTAATTGGATATATTAAAAGAACTACAGATAATTGTGAATATCGGATGCACACAGCTCGCTTAGAGGATTAATAAAGCAGATCAATGGTTGCCTCTGTAATGCGTGTAAACCAACTAATTGAATGAATGAATCACGAGGGCTGCTGAATATGCATGATGTATTAGAATTAGCCCTTAATTATTCTTGGACACTGAAGACTGAAGTCTGAAGTCTTTTCAAAAGCTCTCAAAGCTCTGCAGGAGCACTCACTGAATGACCACATACGCACATGCGACGTCATCATTTTAATATTAATAAACTTAATTTATCATGTTTTAGTAATAAAAAAGTAATAATACATTTTAAAGACTTTTTATATCAAGTTTATTATAATTAAGAAGAATGAGAAGAAACTAAATTAATAAAAACAATGTCAGTTCATTTAACTTTTAACATTTTAGGTTCAACATTTTAAAACGAGTTATGAAGAATTATTATATTATACTATATTATATTATATTAGTCAATAATTTCAACAACAAATGAAAGTGAAAAGTTGATCACTGGAATATGATCAATTTACAGTAAAACTGTACTCAACTTGTATGGAGAGATATTACATAATTAACCCTTTCACACTTAAGTTTAAAATACTTCCACTGCCCCCTCTGTGTGAGTTATTTAATGCGACCATTACTTAGAACAGTGTATCTCAACCACGTTCCTGGAGGACCACCAGCTCTGCAAATATTTCATGTCTTCTTAACCAAACACACCTGATTCAGATCATCAGCTCATAAAGACATGTGTGACAGACAAAAGAGACATCCAAAACATGCATTGCTGGTGGTCCTCCAGGAACGTGGTTGAGAAACACTGACTTAGAACATGTCACTTTAAAGTTTCAATGGCGACACATTTGGTTTATCATGTAACACACGGCAGCACTGATGATCTATCTATATGTAATTTTTATTTTTTGCATATATTGACAAACATCCTAATAATATAGTGAAATATATTTCTAATATTCAGATCCTCAAAAATGTGTAGGAACATTTAACATTTTGTTGATTAAACAGCTTAATAATGATCATATTATTTGATTTATGATGCTGCTGGATTTACAACATGTAATTTCACCAACTTCTCCTGCAAATACATGAAGGTAAGTGGCTGTTTAACTGGGAGTAAATGTTTTAGTGACCTGAACAGTGTGTATCTGATGTGAATAAAGCACATATTATTGCCCTCTCCATAGATATCAGTGTATATTTTGCAGACCATCATGTTTATGCTTTGCTAGTAGTTATGTGTATTTAAATCTCTGAAACCTAAAATGAACATTATTACACAAACAAACCATAGTTGGAAAGCAGATTTGAATTTAACAGCTGATCACGTAACATACTGAACAGTCTACTCATACCGGTGTGATCGTAAAAAAGTAGTTATTTAAAGTTTAAACTCCAGTAGTTAACGAAACATTCTGGTTGTCTAAATTGAGAGATCAAAATCAATTGAGTAAACTCAACAGGAATTTGTTGAAGTAAAATTGACAAGATAATTTAAGTGAAAGCGATCTGATCTCATTACCTCAAAATGAATTTTGCTCTTGGGTTCCACTTGCCGAAAGCTGAAATTACATCATTTTAAATGTGTGGAAATGTGTGTAGTAATTATATCAGGTTACACCGAATGATTTATTATTTTTTGGAGTGTATGAGAATCAGGGCAGCAGGAGCACGTCTTCCCATCGAAAGCTCTTCCTCTGAGCTCCAGCAGGCAGAAGCGGCTCTGAGTCCCATGAGATCACGCACATCATGGCTCTCGGCCAGGTGGAAAACACAGCTTCTAATTGCTCTGTTTATATTCTCAATGAGCTCTTTAGCTTCATCCAGCCCATAAATATACTTTCCATGACTGTCGCTAAGGACAGATAAGACTAAAGCACGTCGTTTTGGTTCATTTATTTTAAAGACAGAGCATCCTCACTCATTTTCAGACAGCACGTTCATGGGAAATCTATGGGAATCGGGATGATTAAATAAATAAATACATTTTCTCAAATGAAACAACTAAGTCAGGAGGATTACATTAGGAGGGGTTTAATAAATGTGGAAGGTATTGCAAAGTATTGGTCATTTAATAATACAATCAATTCTAAATTAGAAGTTTTTACAAAAAACAGTGTTTTGTATAACAGTTATATACACTTGGTATTTCATGTTTACTTGATCTCAGATTCATCCAAGATTATCTTTTTTTTTTCTTCACTAGGAGATTAAATAAGATTTTAGCTGAAACTGTGGATCTTGGTGAATCATAAATTGCAAGTCAACGGGTACCGGCACAAGTCAGAAAAACATAAACAGGCAAAACAAAATGAATACTTGTGGCTCAATACAATACACCTTTGATTCAGTAACTGTAACTGATTTAGCCATGCTTGTCCCTGAAAATAACTTGTAACATTCATCATCCAATGAAAATCAAGCATTCAGTAGTCCTCTTGTATAGTTATAACATTCACTAATGTTATTAAATGAAACTGTAAACTGATAAAAAATGATTGTTTTAAGTGTCTCTTGTGCTCACTAGGGAGGCATTGATTTGATCAGTTATTTGTAATATACATAACTTGTATATAATTAAAAATGCATTTTATTCCTGATTATTAAAGCTGGATTTTCAGCATTATCACTCCACTCAGTCCACAGTGTTCCTTTATCTATCAGAAATAATTCAAATATGATTATCAGATGCTTAATAAAAAAAGTTTTTGTTACCATTAGTGTAAGCAATGTCTAAAAAGGCTTTTGATCAAAAGTAAAAAAAAAAAAACACTGTTACTGTTTACCCAGCTTTACTTTTAAGCCCAGTAAACCAATTAGAAAGACCACACTGCCCACAGCGTTCTCTACATGAACTTCTGAAGCACGACTCATGGAGATGGACTTTGAGTGCAGCTCGATTCAACAGATGGAGCCGTTGTGTAACAGGATAGCCATGGCATTTTCTCTTCAGCGGTCATTAGAAAAAAGCTTCAAAAGAACTTTTTAAATATCTCATATCTTAATACCTCTTCCAAGAATCCCTTTTTATAGTCCTGCACTTATGCTTTGGTCATAATCTACATCTAATGCTACTTTTTCAAGTGTTTAAATAGAAAATACTTTAGGCTCACAAATGCATTTAAAACAACAACAGGGCTTTCATCCTATCTTAACTCCACGTCTGACCCTGAGTGAAACGTTTCATGATGGAAATTTAGAAGTAGGATTATCAACACTTTTTAGCCATTAAATGTAAAACATTGGGGTTTGTGTAGTCTGTTGATAGACCTTTGTATAGTAGTACAAGAATCATGGGTTAGCAGGGAACACCCACATTGTTGAAATGTGTACCTTGAATAGACTGTATATTGTGTTCCAAAGCCTCTGCCAGATGTGTAATTTTGTGAATAGGAGTGATCTAAAATGTCATTGACATCCTATTTTTACTCACTGCCAGTTCCAGCGTTGTCAAACCTGAGAGTCGGATTCATCTAATTATACATTTATCAGTCACTCTAAGAGTCCAATGGCTCTTGTAAAAAAATTAAAATAAAAAATAAATAAATAAATACAGTTGCAATCAGAATTATTAAACCCCCTTTGATTTTTTTTTGGTTTTTTTAAATATTTCCCAAATGATGTTTAACAGAACAAGGAAATGTTCACAGTATGTCTGATAATATTTTTTCTTCTAGAGAAAGTCTTATTTGTTTTATTTTGGCTAAAATAAAAGCAGTTTTTAATTTTTTAAAAATAATTTTAAGGTCAAAATTATTAGCCCCTTTAAGCTGTATTTTTTTGATAGTCTACAGAACAAACCATCATTATACAATAAATTGCCTAATTACTCTATCCTGCCTAGTTAACCTAATTAACCTGCCTATTTAACCTAATTAGTAAAGTCTTTACATGTCACTTTAAGCTGTACAGAAGTGTCTTGAAAAATATCTAGTAAAATATTATTTACTGTCATCATGGCAAAGATAAAATAAATCAGTTATTAGAAATGAGTTATTAAAACTATTATGTTTAGAAATGTGGTGAAAGAATCTTCTCTCTGTTAAACAGAAATTGGGGAAAAAAATAAATGGGGGCTAATAATTCAGGGGGTTTAATAATTCTGTAAATAATTCTGTTCAATAATACTGTAAATTACAAGATTCTTATGTTTTTTTAAAAAGAAAAATGCAAGAATTTTAAGTTAAGAAAAGCAGTCACAAAATCATCCATTTTTAGCCGGATATATATAAAATGTCTCTGGAAAATCCTGTAGGGATATATTTATTAATTCTAATTATGCACATTAAAATGAACAACCTTGTCTTAAGTTTAATATCTTTTATTGTGCATGAGACTGATTCCTGAAGGCTACAGTGACGAACGAGTCTACGTTTGATCCTGTGGGCCAGCCTAACCTCCCGCTGGTGCCCTACCCTCACCTGCAGCTTACACGATGGATGTCCAGCTTCTCCAGCCCGGCGCCTAGACTGCAGCTCCACATAGGAAGTTTGGCCAGAGGAAAATGATCGTGCCTAACATAGCCTGGTTTCCCTCGAGGTTTTTTTTCCTTCACTTCGTCAATTGGTGAAATTTTTTCCTCGCCACTGTTGCCACTGGCCTGCTCGGATTGGGACCTGTGGAGCTGCGCTTCGGTGGATTTGCTCTTCAGTGTTTGAACTTTCAGCAGTGAAACTTAAGCCACACTGAACTGAACTAAACTCTAAAACCTGGACTTTACTTGAACTTGTTAAGCTGCTTTGACACAATCTACACTAAAAAGCACTATATAAATAAACTTGAATTGAATTGAATTATTGTTAGGTCTTACTCAGACAAAACAGTTCTGTTTTTCATATTCAGCTACACTACAAATTTATATATATTTCAAATGAATATTACAGAAATGAGGGTATTTACGTTTAGTTTCAGAAGTGGTACTTTGCATTAAAAATGCAAAAAATTTCACTTTGGCATTTTTTTGTGCTTCACCAGATACAAGGTAAATACTTTTGCAGACAATAATAGTGAATCCATGATCTATTAGGCTATCGATATAATAGTAGTGTAACAACTCATTGGACGACATGACGAAACGGGAACACGATATTTGACAAAAGGACGGATTTATTAACAAACACTTACTGAATACAACCACTGGGTAGACAGGACACGCAGACGGGACATCACCGTTGAGACAATACAATACCGGACAACGAAGGACACAGACGGAAGGGTATAAATACAAGAGGAGATGATTAAACAGATGAGACACAGGGATGAACACAGGTGGGATAAATTAACACTGACGATGGCGGGAAAGACAGGACAAAGGGATCACATGACGATAACAAGCACATGACATGACAGAACACTGACAAGTAGCGCTTTACAATATGGTTGTATTAGTTTGTTCATGTTGGTTAACGTTAACAAGCATGAATTTGGATTTTAGCAATGCATTAGTTAATATGGAACTATGATTAATAAATGCTGTACAAGTATTGTTCATGTTAGTAAATACATCAACTAATGAAACCTTATTGTAAAGCATGACTAATATCATTTTAATCATGCTATCATATAATGTAAATAAATAAATGAAAGTCAAAAGAAGCCAACATAGCAGGAAACCAGGATTAAAATAAACTGTCCAGGTTTAAAAGTAAATGTTTTTTTTTTTTGCACATTGGGTTCAGGTAAGAACTGATTCAGGTCTATTTAACCTCTACCGCAAAGTCTCCGGAGTAAACATGAGTGTGTGATCTGCTCTGTTAGGACATTAATCATCTTGTTTGAATATCTTCAATGAGCGGCCGCTGTGTGTTTTGGGCTTAAGGGTCACGGCCTCAGGAGCTCAGGAGCTCTTGATCATCAGTGGAGGCTTTCAGCGTGAGGCCGTGAACCTGCAGTGTCAGAGTAACTCACGGCACGCGGGGGACTGAATCAGCACTCACTCCTGCCAGCTTGGCTCCGTCCACACTTTCTCCTTCCCACTCCCGCTGATTTACTTTCATAAGAGGTGTAAAAATCCTAATCGCTGAAGATTCATATTATAGACAGCAGGGTTTGCCACCCCCATGTTGTTCTGGGTTTGCCTGCTGGCTCACTATCTTTCTGTCAGCATTCGCACATGAACAGACTTTTACATAATCAACAGAAGTGTGGAAATATTCATTTTATTTATTAATTTATAATAATTTTTTCGAATAGAGCAAACCTAATTATTTTGCTGGCTAAAATAGCCAGGAGACAAAAAGACCTACGAGTTTTGCATGCTTAATAACTTTGTTCAGGCCTGGAAACTTTATGAGCGTTTCACTATGGGAGCCTAAATAAATAATGGAGCAGCATTTGTATAACAACAGAAAGGGGAAAATTAAATGGCAAATCATTAAAAGTCATTGTGATACACGTGAAAATAAATGGATTTAGAAAAAATAAATAAATAAATACAATTGTGCTCAGGGCCATAAAGGATAAAGCGGCGGAATTCTTGTTATAATAATAATAATAAATAACTGACCTTCATAGATACAATACTGCTCTTTTAATGCCATGCATTTTTTATTATATAAGGGCTCATATTATGCTTAGCTTCTGTGTAGTTAGTTCAAAATACCTCAACCTTTATTATTTATCATGCTGTAAATGATATTTTTGTCTTTAAATCTGAATTAGATGCATTAGTTACTCCCTTTTCATAAGAGGGCTTTACAGATATAGTGCCTTGGTTACTCCATTAACAACAAACAAAACATCTGCATGCATTTAAAGTCTTGTCAGTTTAAACTCCCTGAATACAGTTATGGAGTTACATAAATGTGTTTTAACAGTTTTGTTTCTTTAAATGCAAATAAGTTGCTGCTCCCCACCCTCTTTCAATAAGAGGGTGGAGCCTTTACAGCTTGTGCCTCAGTTAATCCAGCAACAACAAACAATAAAACGTAATGTATTTAAAGTCCTGCCAGTTTAAACTCCTTAAAGTCCCAATAAAACCAAAATAAAGTTTTTAAGATGTTAGTATCAGTATGTTAGTCTAAAGGATATCTATAAGCTGTGCTCCAAAAGAGTGTAAAACTTTGCATTAAGAAGATATAAACATCTAAATCTTGCCGTTTGTCACTTCCCCCTTAATGGATCAATGATTTTTTGACGTCTTCAGTTTCTCAGTAAATCTTTTGACCAATCAAATGCTCTCTAGTATCTTACATGTACCGCCTTCTTTAAGATGCTATTGTTATCTGTGCTTGAGCTCAAATCTCTCACTAGCAGAGTTGTGATATAAACTAAATGCTATTGGCTGTTTTTATTAAAGGGAGAGGAGCTACTTACAATGTGAAAAATACAGTTTTCTACGGCTGTCAGATGAAGTGTCACATGAATATTATTTATCATGCTGTAAATTCATTTTTTTGTTGAAGGAAAAAACAAGCTGTTTTTGTGTCTTTAAATGCAAATAAGTTGCTGCTCCCCACCCCCTTTCCACAAGAGGGCGGAGCTTTTACAGCTTGTGTCTCGATTATTCCAGTAACAACAAACAAAATATCTGCTTGCATTTAAAGTCTTATCAGTTTAAACTCCTTAAATACAGTTTTCTACAGCTGTCAGATTGTTGCATGAATAATAAAGTCTAACTACATCAAAAGCTGTCAAATGCACACAAGGTCATGCCAAAAAACAAAACATACAAAACACACAGACAACTTCAGATAATGTTGGTTATGTCTTGAGCAAACAGTTGGGGAGGAAATAATGAATCATTACATTTTATTTGTGGATAAAAACATATAGGACCCATTTAATTATATATTATTCTTTTGTTTTAAAACATTTTTCTCCCTAGGTTCATTTATATTATTAGTATAGTCAATTTTAATTTACCACATGCTCTCTGACCTTTAGGAAACAAACCTTTCTATGTGAAATAAGCAACTGCTATAAACATATGACTCAAATTTGCTGTTGCATCCAATACAGTTTTAACTGCTCCATCCTTCAATAACAGCCTCTTTGCAAAGCTTGCATCATATTGTGATGTATTCATAAAACTATCCAGAGAGAAAAGGAAAATTTGATTTCTCACAGACTTTCATTTGTTAACAGCTGCTCCCTATTCAGTTCCATCAAGCAAACAGTTTGAAATGATTGCATGGGGTAAATCTCATGTTTAACCTCAATTATTATGATTTTTTGATGTTTTATCCGACGATTACCTATTCATGAAAGAATAAAACAGGGCTCAAGTCTATTATTTTGTGTTTTGCATGCAAATAATTGTTTTACAATGCTCACATTTGTCAGACTGAATAACAATAACCCTGTTTTTAGGTAAAAAAAAAAATACCAGTATTAAAATGTTCAAGCCAGGGAAAAGAGTAATGGATTTTGAAATTATAAAACGAAAAGAAAAGTGCTGTGAGGTAAAATATTAGCCAGCAAATGAAGAAGACTGAATGAAATGTATGAAATGTATTATAATTACTAAGCAGCTTTTGGGATTAATTCATGTCGGACTAAGATCCAAGACTTTTACACAGAGAACTAAAATTGCATGGATAAATCATTCACAAAAGTGTTATTTTAATATCAATGATTATTGTAGTTTTTATTAATATTTGTTTTTAAAGAAATATTTCTTTTTTTTGAGCCTTTTTCGTTTTTATTATTTGTGATTTTTATATGAAACAAAAATTAATATAAGAATCGTTTACAGCATTCATCTGCACAAAATGACAATAGATCAGAATAAAATAGCCCATAATTATCAATAATAATAATAATAATAATAATAATTTACAAACTCTTAAATTATACTTAAAGCTTGCAGAAAAAATCAGCAAATCTTACTTGTTATTATTATTCATTCATTTTCCTTTGGTTTAGTCCCTTAGTGGCCACAGTGAAATGAACTGCCAACTTATCCAGCATATGTTTTACACAGCGGATGCCCTTCCAGCTGCAACCCAGTACTGGGAAACATCCATACACACTCATACACTACGGCCAATTTAGTTTATTCAATTCACCTAGAGTGCAAGTCTTTGGACTGTGGGGGAAACCGGAGCACCCCACGCGAACACTGGGAGCAGTGCCGGCCCATCCAACAGGTAATAAAGGCGGTCGCCTAGGGCCCCGCGATTCTTGGAGGGCCCCACAAAGGCTGCTTATATATTATATTTGAAATTATAATACGTAAACGCCAGGATCAGCGTGAACGTTTAAATCTTCAACAATACGAATTGCACAATACACAATTCCCATTAAACGAACCCCACAAACCCCATTAATACATTTCACAACGATGGTGAAAAAAAATAACCTCCACATTTTATTAAAAGAATAGCTCTGTATAATTCATACATGACAAATAGCTGAAAACGATAATAAATACACAACAACAGTATGAATAAAAGCAGAAAATATTAGAAACATACCCAGCAGCACCACACTCTATTTTGCATAACATCGCCCACGATCGGCTATTGGGTGAACTAGAATGACGTAATGCATTCTCCAAATTGCTCACATTCGATATAAACCCAAAAAAGTGTCTTAAAGTCTTAAGTAATATAACGTCACAAGTGTCATTGCTGTTTTTAATCGATCTTAATCGAATTTTAATTTGAAATGAAATGGCGTCCAAACGGCATCTTTCCTGAGCCGAAAAAGGAAGAAAAGAAAAGCAGAGGAAGAAAAGCAAGCACATTATTTAGTAGCGTAGTATTAGGACTTGTTTTAGTAAATGCAACGATGCCCATGATCACAGAAATACTTGTGTGATATGTGAGAAAAAAATAGGCCACATTCAGGATGTTTCATTAAATAATCAATTAATTATCTATCCCACTAATTCACGCTGCGGAAAAAACAGGTTTCCCCCTCATTTGGTCAAAATCAAATCTTACCCACTGAACAACATCTAATGCAAAGTTTTGTTTGTGTAAATCTCTGTGTAAAAACAAGCTAAAATGTCTCCTGCATTTCTAGTTATTTATGCATACTTTTGTATGTTATTCATTTACAAAAAATGCATTTGATTCATGCTTTATTTGTATATGTCATACTTATATACTTAACTTTTTTATATAAGTTTTTATATAAGTGTTTTCTGGCTTGCAAATTTATTTGTTTAAATATAATAGTAAATATTTTTTACATATGTATTATAGATTAAATATGTTACAGTTAATAAAAACATATACACTTAAATATTAAAATTGTATTTTTATTGTGCTTTCTTCTCACTGTTTTTACACCAGTGGGCCCAATTTTTTCAAATCTCGCCTAGGGCCCATCAACCCTACGGGCCGGCACTGATGGGGAGAACATTCAAACTCCACACAGAAATGCCAACTGACCCAGCCAGGACTCCAACCAGCAACCTTCTTGCTGTGAGGCGACAGTGCTAACAACTGAGCCACCGTGTTGTCCTGTTATTATTATTATTATTATTGGGTGGCAAGATGGTGCCTGGATGAGCCTGTGTCATTACTTTTACCTGTTGTTCTCAGAGAATAACATAGAATGTCATGATTAACCAATCAGAATCAAGTATTCCAGAGAGCCCAAAACTTTCTCAATGTTTAAGGCTTGAAAACATGGATTATAGAATAATATTAACATTGAATAATATAACATGGAATAATCACTCTGCTTCGCTATAAAAAATATTACGAAAATAAATAGGATTTATATTGTAACCCAGAGTATTCCACTGATTCGGATTGATCTCCAACAGGATCTCTCACAGCCTGAGGGATGTAAATCCACGCGAGCGGAGAAGGAATGTCATCTCCGCTCGTGTGATAAAAGAGACCTCGAGCCACTGACTCATGATGAACGACTTTTTGCGAGTCAGGCGGAGGCTTGTTGAGCATACAAAGAGTGTAAAAAAACAACTCGGCAATCAGCAACAAATCACTATGAGCCGTGAAATGCACACTATAAATATCCCTGCGTCTGAAGATGGAGCCCAATCTGTAATCACACCACTCAATGACATCACCGGAATGACTGGTTATTGATTTCCATCATATAAGAGGTTTTGAAGAAAACTGCTGATATAATTTGATCACAATGCTGTAGTGGTGCCATATAAATGCCACTCTGTCTTATAAGAGCTAAGGGTGCATTTACACGGCACCATTTTTTGCTAAAAACAGAAAACATTTAATGCATCTTGTATGTTGATTTACACGACAGATGCAATTTGAGGAGACGCAGCATTAAGAGTTTATGCTTGAGGGAAACAAGATGTCAGCAGTGTTTTTCAAAGAGGACTTCAGAATTGCAATGTTCAAATGGTTTTAGGCAAAATGAAGATCTTGATGTATTCTTGCAGTTTGCTTGTTGTCTGCAGTTAAAGTAATAAAATAAAACCAGTTGTCTATTGCATTCGTTTATATTTTGTTTTTGTAATCAGGCTAAGGTTTGTATTTATCAGCAGTGTAATGAATATTGGATAGCGGCTTCTATAAAGAGCTATTGGTTACCAGTATTGGACAAAATTTTCATATTTGTGCATAACTAACTTTAATCAGGCTCAGAAAAATTCATTTCAAAATGTATATTTACCTGTCTACATACTGGTTATTGGCGTGAAAATATAAAGAGTAATCGGTTATCAGTATCGGCCAAAATTTCTATATTGTTGGATACGTAAATTCAATTCACATCAAGATTAATATTTACCTGCCTACATAAAGTTTTAAAATAAAAACAGTTTTTTGTATTGTATTTGCTTGTATTTTGTAATCAGGTTGAGGTTTATATTCATCAGCATACAATGTATATAGGTTACCAGCTTCTAAATATGAAAGGTTATCGGTTAGGAGCATCGGCCAAAATTTCCAATGGATACCATCAGGCTTGTAAAAATTCATATCAAGATTAATATGTACCTGCCTACATATCGGTTATTGGCTTCTAAACATAAAGGGTTATCGGTTTGAAATATTGGTCATCTTTTCCATTGTGATGGGTACATCAGGGTCAGAAAAATTCATATCAAAATATATATTTACCTCTCTACATATGAATTATTGGTTTGGGCAAAATTTCTATATAGGTGCATCCCTAAATTTAATCAGGCTAAGAAAAATTTATATTAAGGTTTAATGCATTTTGGCTTTCATTCATAAAGGATTATCTGTTTTCAGTATCATCCAAATAGTCTGATATATTGATGTCATACTATATTAATGCTCAGAAAAATGTATATAAGGATTTATATTTATCAGCCTATATACTTATCAGCTTTCTAAATAGAATGTTTTTCAAATATACCTGCTGATTTGTTAACATTTGTTATGTGTTTATTTGGTTATTGAGAGGACGCTGCACAACACATTTTTACATATCAATCTAAACATTGCTCTTAAGAGTGTGAATTGAGTCTGCATGTATGTTATCTGTGTATCGCAACAAATTCTAATCAAAGAATGAACAAGAGAATTAATTCACTGTGAGCAACCTACATGTTGCTGGCTGCAGTTCACTGAATTCTACAAATAGCCCCTGCAAAAATTAAGGTAAATTATTTTATAAATATACTCTAAACAGCCCTCCATGGATATTTCTTAAAAATTCTAATTTTAATCTTTAAAAATGAACGGTAAAGTATTTACACAAAATATGCACTAAAACATGGCATAACAATAGCTTGGTATTACTGTAGCATTTCGGTTTTGTTTGTCAGTGCCAACTGAGAGACTGAGAACTTACACAACAACACACCTACAGTAGTTGCATTTTTCTATCCGATGTCTTTCTTTTTACTATTGTATCCTGTTTCCTTCCCCAACACCCACCTCTGAGTCTCTCAGTAATCTTTTTTTCATCTGCGTGAGGGGGACAAGTCTTTGGCACATGGTCATATCTCCAGCAAGGGCCCGCAGACACAACCTCTCTCCACTCTCCAATCATGCTGGCCTGATAAAAGAGGTGGCCAAGAGCCCTGGGCTCTCCGATTGTACGACGTCAATGAAGCTATTAGAAGTGTCCTTAACGCTGCTAATCCATCTAGATCAGAGCTCTCCTACAGTATTCTCCTTTTAAGGTCTCTGACTGAGATCAAAATAGAGAGCTTCTTATGTCATATCATATCATGCTCTTTTGCGGGGTTTTTTCTCTCTTCTTTTTGTCTCGATCTCTCAATGACTTTGTACAGAATGCATCTTTTTTTTTTTGTTTGAACAGATTTATGGCTAGATTTATAATCTCCCAGTAACTGTCAAAGCAGGTTTTCTGTGGCAGCTGTGAGCCTGTTATCAGACTCGTCCAGGTTGTCCATGTGTCCAAGTTCAGCTGCAGCCAGTTGTCCATAGAGACATTACGAAACGTGCAGGAAGTGACAATTGGCTCTTTTTAAATGTGAATGCTGGTCACACATTGAAACCCATAAATCCAGGATCCAAAAAGAAATGGCAGTTATAAAAAGCTCCTAAGGATTCAGCTCCGTGCATACCACTGATTAAAAAGCTGACAATCAACTAATTATATAATGAATTTAACATAAGATACATTTAAAAAAACCTTATGTACTATCCATCCAAAATCAAGTTAATCCAGGCAATAAATGCAACAAATATGAGACCTTTACCCAGAACTGACAATCCCAATGAGTAAGTGGCATAGATCTCAATGATGATTTAATAACTGTGCAAGAGATATGTTTAGTTTTTTGGATTTCCTATGAAATGATTATGAAAATATCCTCATTCTATTCCTTTCCATTGCAGCCATGTGCTGTCATCTGTCCTATGTACTGGTCTAACCATGTAATGTTATGTAACTGTCAGACGTGCTTCTGCACTCCTAAAGAGTCGCTTTTCTGCTGGTGGGTTCTGTACGTACAATTTACGAAGTAGGCAAAAACGGACACTTTGATCTTTAGATGAGTACTTTAAAGCACAAATACACACAAAAAATGTCAGAATGTCCGTCTAGGTGTGTTTTCATGTAAACAGTTAGTTTTGCCCTAAATGAACATAAAGCATTAAGATATTGAATGTTTGGCATTACAGAACTGCACGCACTGAAAAAAATTATTCATTAGATTTACTAAATATTTTTAAGGTAAGTGGTTGCACACTATTTATATTGGCTGAATTTAAATTATTCAAAACAAATAAAATTTAGTAATGTTCAACTTAATTTGTTTGTTTAAATTCAGCTTATATAAATTTACAACAATTTGCTGAAATGAACCCCTTTTTTCAATGATTCAGTTTTAAAGTGACACTGTCATTTATTGTTAATCAAATCCCCTGAGAACTTTCATTTCAGAACTCAAATTAGGATGTTTTATATGAAATTCCATATACTGCAAAGGTCCTGAGACATTCAAGTGCAAAGAAAACCCCAAAACATTATCAAAACATACAATGTGACTTCAATGATTCAACTTTAATCATATGAAGCTCCAAGAAAATTTTGGATACCAAAAAAAAACTGGTAAAGTGATGAAATTTGATGACATGATTCCATTTCAGTACAGTAGGCTGTTATTTTTTTAAATTAATGAATGATTTAAATTGTAACTATTCTCTTTTTATCCTATCGGTTTCATTTTTACTTTATTTCAGACTGTTTCAACTAACTGTTGTTTGTTGAGAATAAAACTGCTCTGAATTAAAAGATTAAGGGGTCGGGGGTCATTTTGCTCTTTAATTAACACACTGACAGGGGCCCCAAGCAAAACTTTGTGAGGTGACCTCTGTCAGTGTGTTAATAAAATGCAAAATGACCCCCGACCTCTTAATCTGCCTTTACCACTACTTGATCAGAGTTTCACAACAAGGGTTTGAAATGAACACTCACAAAATGCAGGGTAAAAAATGACCATAGCGGGTAACACAAATCTAACACACTAGCCAATGTGGTAGGTGATAATTCACAAATAATGATATATGCTTTGAATAAAATGCTATCCCATCCCTCAAGGGAGCATCAAACATTACCAAATCAAAGATTTTTGGTCAGAAAATGTCAGCCCAGGCTCATTGGAAATACATGCCTTAGCCTACATTTTTGCAAAACTTAAAAAAAAAAAAAAAAAACAAAACAAAACACTGATCTGGGTATGTTTCATTGCACGTTTCAGATGACAGATCTACTAGAGGGCAAATCAGATTTTGTGAATATGAAATATGTCACTTATAGAGGACATTTTGGTGTACGTTTGAGATACCAGACCTTCTTGTACACGTCCATGAGAAGGAGAGGGTTGCTTGAAAGTAATCCTTTATTCATTAATAATATATTCCTGTAAAAATTATTAGTGTGAATAGAAACAAAATATATCAGAATCAGAATTGGTTTTATTGCCAAGTGTGCTTACACACACAAGGAACTTGTTTTGGCTACATAAGTATGATAGCTGGAGAGCTCCACACCGAGGCAGCCATCCGCGGCGCCATCTTATATTAAATAATAAAATAACCAACAATCTACTCTTAGCTGCTGACCAAGGGTGCATCTCGTTATTAGTTTTACTTGATCTTAGTGCTGCATTTGACACCATCGACCACAATATCCTCATAGATCGCTTAAATTTAAGTCATACTTAACTAACTGTTACCAGTTTGTCAATATAAATGTACAGCCTTCACTAACCAGGCCAGTTAAGTATGGGGTGCCTCAAGGATCAGTTCTAGGCCCTTTGCTGTTTGTAACATACATGCTACACCTGGGAGACATTATTAGAAGACATGGGATCAGCTTCCACTGCTATGCAGATGATACCCAATTATATATTTCAACAAAACCTGATGAGACATCTGAACTGTCTAAACTAACTGAATGTAATAAAGATATTAAAGACTGGATGACCAACAATTTTCTTCTCTTAAACTCAGACAAAACAGAATTATTACTTATTGGGCCTAAATCCTGTACACAGCAGATCTCACAACTTGACCTGCAATTAGAGGGATACAAAGTTAGCATTAGCTCTACTGTAAAAGATCTGGGCGTTATATTAGACAGCAATCTAACTCTTGAAAATTATATCTCCCATGTCACAAAAACCGCCTTCTTTCATCTGAGAAATATCGCTAAGTTATGAAATATGCTATCCATCTCAGATGCAGAAAAGCTAGTTCACGCTTTTATGACCTCTAGGCTGGATTACTGTAATGCTCTGTTCGCTGGTTGTCCAGCATCCTCTATTAATAAACTTCAGCTAGTACAAAATGCAGCTGCCAGAGTTCTTACCAGGTCTAGAAAATATGATCATATCACCCCAGTTTTATCCTCCTTACACTGGCTACCTGTTAAGTTCTGTATTGATTACAAAATATTGCTTCTTACCCATAAAGCTTTAAATAATCTAGCTCCTGTTTATCTAACTAACCTTCTGTCTCACCACAATCCAACCCGCTCTTTAAGATCTCAAAACGCAGGGCTTCTGGTAGTACCCAGAATAGCAAAGTCGAGTAAAGGAGGTCGAGCCTTCTCATTTATGGCTCCTAAACTCTGGAATAGCCTTACTGATAATGTCCGAGGCTCAGACACACTCTCTCAATTTAAAACTAGATTAAAGATCTATCTTTTTAGTAAAGCATACACTCAATGCATCGCATAACGGTATGATGCATGAGTGTGCTCCTCCTGTCTTAATACACCAGCCATTGTGTTAGAAACTCTCATATGCTTTACATATTTGTTTATATAACTGCTATTTTCATCTATAACAATCCATTTTCTTTCTGGTTTAAATACACAATACACAGCAGCTACGCAAAATATCTTCTTTATTTTCTATTTCATTGGGGATACTCATCCCGAGGTCCCTACAGATTATGCAGCACCATCGATGCGATCCTAGACCTGTGAAGAGATGATCCAAAGGTATCCTGGACCAGGCCGTATCCCGAGCTGATGCTGTGGTGGTCATGGAGGAATGGAGTGCATGAGATTGATTCCTGAAAGGCTACAGTGACAAACAAGTCTACGCTTGATCCTGTGGGCCAGCCTGACCTCCCACTGGTGCCCTACCCACCTGCAGCTTCTACGATGGACGTCCAGCTTCTCCAGCCCCCGGCGCCTAAACTGCAGCTCCACACAGGAAGTTTGGCCAGAAGAAAAAATGATCGTGCCCAACAGAGCCTGGTTTCTCTCGAGGTTTTTTTTCCTTCACTTCGTCAACTGGTGAAGTTTTTTCCTCGCCACTGTTGCCACTGGCCTGCTCGGATCGGGACTTGTGGAGCTGCGCTTCGGTGGATTTGCTCTTAAGTATTTGAACTTTCAGCAGTGATACTTAAACCACACTGAACTGAACTAAACTCTGAAATATGGACTCTTCTAGAACATGTTAAGCTGCTTTGACACAATCTACATTGTAAAAAGCGCTATATAAATAAACTTGAATTGAATTATATTAGCGTCATACTGCCCTATAGCATTAATTTTACTTACAATCTAAAAGTATATTTTTGCAGTTTCACAAAAATGCTGGTCGATGCACATATTTTCATCAAGAATGTTGTACATTTTAAAAACATCTTAATTGTCAAATGCAAGCAAATATGTGGCTTTCGATAAGAAACATTTACCAGCTTACTGGAACAAAAAGTGACAGAAATTTTATCGTCAAAATAATTATATGCTAGGGGAATTTCAATATAACTGTCATCTTGACATGATAATTTGGGGCAGGATTTTCTGTATTATTTTTAGCCTACATACCATTATTAAACTGTGATTCAAAAAATAAATATGGAAATTATGCTGTGACTTATAATCTGGTTATTTCGGATTTTCTTTTGTTTTGCTAGTCAAAAATCTTAATCTTTTTCACTGAAAGTGCAGATACTGAACAAGGGTGAATCCTTCTAGTGTGAATGTATGCACACTATTAAATGGAGTATACTTACAAATGCTTTTTATGCTAAGGCTAACTGTAGCACACTGAAATCTTCAGTGAATCTTTTAATTAAAATTGATCTTTATTATTATTAGTAGTAGTAGTATAAGTATTATGTTTAACTGTAATATAAAAACAAAGACAACTATATTCATATTGGAAAATTACAACTGTAGTAACATAAAATGAACATTTATTTATTAATAATTATAATAATGAAATGTCATGCATTCAGAGTGAAACATCCAATGCATTTTACTCATTCATTAATTTTCCTTCGGCATAGTCCCTTATTTCATTCCCTTTATTACAGTGGAATGAACTGCCTCAATGCATTTCATAAACTAAATTATATCATATATTAAATAAAATTATATTTTCGAATCATAAAGCAAACTATATATTTATTTAATTTAATTAAACTACATACTTTGATTTGATAATATATTGTGATTATTGGGAAACCCTGTTTATTTATGCTAATATTACATTTGATATAAACACGTACAAGCCTTTTTCCTGTTTGAGAGACCCTGGTGTACTGGATGGCTAAATAAATCATTAAGAACATGAATCCCATATCTTTGGTTATTGGCATCAATTGCAGCTTTTCTGAGCAATCTCTACAGGCTTTTGGCACACATTTAACTCTCACTTGGTTTGAGCTATAGTCATACTTCATGAAGCATACAGACAGTTTTACTTGGAATGAGAATTAACATGATTTCTGCCAACAATGTGTTTTCAGTGCTGCAGCATTGTCTTAATATAATGAACAATCCTTTATCATAAATTTCACTGTTACATATTGAAGCCTATTACCACATTAGATTAAAAAATCTAAAAATGGTAATCATGAGAAAAATTTAAATAGTAAATAAGATTATAAATATAATCTGAGAAATAAAATTAAGATACACTTGAAGTCCACTGTAAAATCTGGACTTAAGAAAGAGCTTCTGCATTACAGGCTACTGTATATCAATTCTCCAGGGATCTGTACAGTAAATTGAATTATAAAGTTATGTTCAAAGCTAAAAGTCATAGTAAGATTAAAAGCAAATCTTATATGTTAGATCAGAAAATGCATAAATTTATTTGTTACATTCAATGGCATCAACATACTTTCTTCAATAAAAGGGCAAAACATTCTATTATGGTTTCCTCATCAAATTAAATTTACAAAAATTAATTTATATTGAATAAAGAGCACATTAAATGCCCAATTACTGTCTCAAATAGCCTCTGTGAAAATAAAATGTCAAAAGATGGATGAAATACTATTCCTTTGTCATTCACTGTAACATATGTCATTTACGTA
>CAIGQW010000287.1:4487721-4509385 GCA_903798125.1 Danio choprae | reverse complement strand
AACATACACTACGGACAATTTAGCCTACCCAATTCACCTGTACTGCATGTTTTTGGACTGTGGGGGAAACTGGAGCACCCGGAGGAAACCCACGCAAACACGGGGAGAACATGCAAACTCCACACAGAAATGCCAACTGTCCCAGCCGAGGCTCGAACCAGCGACCTTCTTGCTGTGAGGCGATTGTGCTACTCACTGCGCCACCGTGCAGCCGTGAAGTCACAATTCTATGAAGAAAAGTCAGAATTGTAATATACAAATACAGAACAGGCTCATTGGAAATTCTTGCCTCAGTCTACATTTTTGCAAAATGTAAAATATGTTGTTCCGAGTAGGGCGTCACGGTGGCACAGTGGGTAGCATGATCGCCTCACAGCAAGAAGGTCGCTGGTTCGAGCCTCAGCTGGGTCAGTTGGCATTGCTGTGTGGAGTTTGCATGTTGTCCCCGTGTTGGCGTGGGTTTCCTCCAGGTGCTCCGGTTCCCCCACAAGTCCAAAGACATGCGGTATAGGTGGGTAAGTTGGGTACGCTAAATTGTCCGTAGTGTATGTGTGTAAATATGTTACCCAGTGATGGGTTGCAGCTGGAACATGCGTAAAACATATGCTGGATGAGTAGGTGGTTTATTCCGCTGTGGCGACCCCAGATTAATAAAGGGACTAAGACGAAAAGAAAATGAATGTTGCTCTGGATTTCGTTGCACGTTTTAGATGACAAATTCACTAGAGGGCGCTGTCTACATTATTATGAATAAAAAGTGTCTGAAATACATTTTGTTGTATGTTTCAAATGCACATCCTTCCTGTACACAACCAGAAGAAGGCAGGGCTTGTCATGCAGTTCAACTAGTGAAGCGAGTAGTTTACACATTGCTTTTATCTCTTCTGAAACTGTGCTTCATCAAATTCGAACCCGGACATTCTGCTTTCACAAAGTGGGTTACCGAGCAAACTGACCACACAAGAAAAGTTGTCTATATGGAAATAGACAGTTGAGGCAAACATATTGCATTACAAAACATATACACTGATAAGTCGATTTGTGGTATTTATTTGGTGTTGTGCACAGAACTGCATGAAAATAATACTTCATTCATCAATAATATGTCCCTGTTAATATTATTAGTGTGAAAAAGAACAAAATTGGTTGGTGTCACACTGCAGTGTAATTTTACATATAAAGTGCAGTCAAACATATGTTTAAGTACTTTTTGTCTTTTCACAAAAATGTAGGCTGAAGTACGCAATTCCAATGAGCCTGTGCTGAAGCATAGGCATGCAACAATTTGGAATGGGAGTGCAATAACTCTAAAATATTTTGCTAGCACATTTTGCATGTGTTTAAAAGTGAGTTTTCACTTAGTATTTTGTCATAATGATCACAAGTGAATAACAGTATTCAGGGTCTCAATTTTTCTGAATTTCCAGAGGTACTGTATAGTCAAAAAATGCATTCTTTTGTTGTGTAGATTACCATGTGGTCAAATACCTTCAAAAAGAATGGGCTCTATGAAAGGATGAAAGGGATGTGTCTATGTCTGCTGAACAACTTCAGATGAAAGGGTTGACGTGATTTTATCTTCAATTTCATGAGGTTCCTTGAACAGCAATGACAGTGTAATATAATCAGAATCCAGTCAGTTAAATAAAGCTAAGCATTCATTAAGTTGTTCAAATGTAACACTATGGAAAGATGTTTAAATGTAGGTGCAATGAGAAGCAGCATACAGGTGAGCTTTGAAAACCCATAGAAAATACTGTGGTAAATAAATACTGTAAGTAAATGTTCATATAATTTAAAGATGTGTCGTGGCACAATGTGATTTAATGCATTGATTCTTGTCTGGTGTGAGACCTATATTATTTTGTGTCTCAATTAGGCAGTTTAGATCACTTAGGCTACTCTCACACTGCGAGGCTTAGTGCTCAAATCTGATTTTTTCTCAGATCAGATTTTTTGTATAGTTTTGTATAGTAAATGTGGCCAGAATCAGATTTCCAGTGTGAACAGATCATGGTCCTAAACTGACCCGCATGTGCAAAAGTATAACTACGCACAGCACATAATTAATTATGCACACAATGTGTGTGTCTAATTATACACACAATGTGTGTACTGTATAAAGTGAACAAAGCCCATTGTATGATTATGTTTAATATGATTATTGACTTTTTCACAGACAACCGCTGTGTTTTATAAACTCTAAATAGTTGTTTTTCTAGTACTGATGTGAATTTCAGTGTTTGAAACCTAAAATACGTGTTTTGTGATGATTTATTATTAATGAGAAGTGCGGTGCGCGTCTCACTGACCACCGGTGTGTAGTGAACTCATCAAGGGTTAATGAGCAGCTAACCCTGTTAAAAATTATATTGTTTGCAGATTCTGATTACCTAGACTACTGTTAATTCATTTTACTTTGTTATAAACAGCATAGGCTGTATCTAGTCAAAACTCATCAAACTGAAACTGAAACGTTGCCCACCGGCATATTGAAGGATTTTGTCCTTAACAACAAAAAAAGTTTAAAAATAGCATTAACCTGCATTTGGTTTTGTTTCACAAAAAAACTATTCATGTGAAATATAGCTATTTCATGTAGGCCTATGTATTTTATTATTTTTATACATGGAATTTTGTTATGGTTGTTTTTTCAACGAATAATCCTTTCTTTGGTTACAGGTTAATGGTTAATGTTTGTGTCATTCAAAAAATATTCAAAATGAACAACCTTAAATTTTTGGGGTAAAGTATTTGCCCTGTATGCTATTCTGCTATGCCACTGAGAAGTAGAGGGTGTTTGTAGTACTAACCAGTACAGAATAATGATGTGTGTCGATTGGAATATTATGTAAAAGTCACATTAATTCCAACATGACCATTCACACTGCGGTCAGATTACAAAACATCAGATCTGTATCTGATTTAATACCACATATGAAAGTGGCACAAATCAGAATTGAAAAGATCAGATTCCATGCTGTTTGGGCTGTTCACACTGTCATGACAAAAACAGATCTGAGCCACATGTGGGCAAATAAAATCAGATTCGGGCCACATTTGCCTGCAGTGTAAACGTAGCCTTAGTTTGAACACGAAGATCTTAAATGTGGCGAGTTCATGATGAAATCATGATGGTTTACTGGAAGCAGCAGGCAGCCTTATCAAAAATTAAACATCCCTGTGCAGAGAGCCCATTCTTAAACATTGTTTATGAATGTGTACTGTAATCAGATGAGATTTAAACTTTGAGTTTGATTTGAAGGTGATAAAACGTATCAAGCACAATGTTCTCTTACAATTCCTGATTCTAACACAAACCCACAACATTTAACTTAGTATTTTTTGGGCTAAATTAAAGCTTCAGCTCTTTGTATTGTTTTCCTTGCTCCCTTTTTGCAATCAAATATAAACTACACAAGCCCAAAGGCACATACTGTACGTACACCCAGCTACTAAACTTCAAAGAAATGTGAAAAGTTGTTGAAAGTGGATAGGAGATGATTGGTTTTGTAGCTAATATTTTTGTTCCCCTTTATCTTATTTTTCTTTATTTATTTTTCTTTTGTTTTATTCGTGTGTATGACATATGTTTACATGTGGACATAGAGGAAATCATATACTGCTGAAAGAGAAAGTGGATGTACAGTATGTGTGCTTATATTTGTGAGTCTATTCAGATGCATAATCTCTGACATGTATCTGATGTACAGTAAGTGTAATACTATTTGAGAAACTAAAAAAGATAACTAAAAAAAAGAAAGTGGAAAGAAGAGTTGGAATAAAACACATTGTTACAATCCTACTTCAAACTATCCCACTGAAATAATACTCTCCCACCGAGTACAGTAGTTGCACTGATTAGGATCACTTCATCTTGTTATAAAACATATTTAATAATTACTAAATTTAAAAAGTGCTGTCTGGGTTTTGTAGAGTGCTCTCCAGAAAATGACAGAAAACTGAAAGATAGCTCCTAAATGCCTGGGGGTTTTGCTAAATAATTACTAGTACCATTAAAACTAATCATGATGAACCACCATGTGTTTACCTGTTCAGATCTCACAATTAAGCAGCCCTTTAAGTGCATTTTTGATTTTACTTTATATAAGATGTTTACATAGTTTTGACCTCCCCATCCCGGTGAATGGCCACACTGACTATCATTTAGGAAAATTGTCTTTCACGTAAAATGAAAAGGGTAAATAGCGCCATTACAGTAATGCTCTAAAAGAGACACCCTGAGAAAACCAACAGAAGGAGACTGCCAAACAAACCATGGGCAGGACAGCAATGGATTGGATTTTGTGAATGATTATAGCTGATGCCTTTGTACAGTATTTGAATGCTGAACTTGAGTTAGAGAGGATCGATTTTTCCTATTGTCATAGAACCAGAAGTATTAAATATTTTGAATACTACAATTCAAAAACAATCTTGGTAAAGCCAAGAAATTCTCTTTTAATTATCTCAGTATTTTGTAATGCAATAAAATCTAATTACAATGACCCTTTTTAAAAAATCTGAGAACATAATCCAGATTACACATTATCAGTCACTATCTAGTACAATTAAATTGTCTGATATATGAAACAACAATATAAAATTTGTACTTCAACCCAAATGACAAACCTAATCTACTCCCTCTTAAGCTGCTCCAAATCCATTTCAACTTAATGATTCTTGTGGATTTAAAGCCGAAGCTGTACATTTTAATATGTGAAAAGTGCCACCATTTCAGACCCAACCAGCAACAACAACAACAACAACAACAACAACAACAACAACAAACAAGAACAACCAGTTACAGTGAGTTCAACATTTGTCTTATGTACTGCCCTGTAAAACAGGAGGTCATGGATGAACAGTGTCTTGTTCCTTGTGACCCAGATGTACTATAGAAAGAGCAAAATATCAATGGCAATATACTTAAAAATACTTTGCTCATGTGAATTCATATAAAGGTGCCTAATAACTGTGGTGCACATGTAATTTAACAAAGATACTTGTTTTGCTTTTTAATAAAATAGTTTCATTTATTTTAATTAGTTATTATTTTGAGCAAAAGATTACAATCTTAAATCTTCTTCTTTTTTAATATTTACTGTACAAAGGGTCCCTGTATACAAATAATACAATTTATTATTACTTTTATGAGCAGCACCCAAAATAAAGTGCAACTTTAAACCAAAAAGCCAATTGGAGATTCAAAAATTATGGAAAATATAAAAAAAGAGTCAAATTTTCAAGGGTTAGGACATATACTGAGACAGAAATCAGGAAACCTGATTGAGTTCAGTAGAGGTTAACTTTACCAGAACGTTATGTCATCTGTGCTTAAACCGAGCCTGCCGTCTCAAGGAAATATAACTGTCTAGACGAGAATCGGCCTCTTAGGATCTGTAGTGTCAGCAATGCCAATGTGAAACACAACGACCCCTTAAAAGGAAGGAAGTGGACAAGGATCCTTCTTTGGTGTGTGTGGCATTTCTTTTTAATTTTTTGTTGAATTAGAAAGACTTTATGGAAGCCCAGGGGAAATTCTGGAGCAGATTTTTACAGAACTAACGCTTAGATCATATACAAGAACTGGCAGCTAACCACTTATCTTCAAGCCATCTTCTGTTAATCATGTTTTAATACATGCTTTTCCTGTGACTATGACGCATCAGAAAGTTTGCCAACAAAAGTGACTGCATATACACAGACAGCATAAATGCCAGCAAAGTGTCTACTTTTATATATCAAATACTGCAAATTGTGTAAAAACAAAATATGGTTGATATAACGTATCCATCATCATTCATTCATTCATTTTCTTTTCGGCTTAGTCCCTTTATTAATCTAGGGTTGCCACAGCGGAATGAACCGCCAACTTATCCAGCATATGTTTTTTACGCAGTGGATGCCCTTCCAGCTGCAACCCATCACTGGGAAACACCCAAACACACCTATTCTCACTCATACACTACGGACAATTTAGCTTACCCAATTCACCTATAGCACATGTCTTTGGACTGTGGGGGAAACCGGAGCACCCGGAGGAAACCCACGCAAACACGGGGAGAACATGCAAACTCCACACAGAAATGCCAACTGACCCAGTCGAGGCTCGAACCAGCGACCTTCTTGCTGTGAGGCAAGAGCGCTACCCACTGTGCCACCATGCTGCCCCCATCATCATTCAATGTAACACAAATATTTCTTAAAACTAAACAATAAAGTAATTCTAAAGCATACTGTTATAATAATACGCAATAATAAAGCAAACAGTTTCAAATTGTAATATTGTGAAATTAAAAAAGCATCATAAAGTAGTCTGGCTTTAGAACCAATAGCATGTGGAACTAAACCCATTGGCGAGAATCCCTCATGGAAAAGAGAAGTTGTATTTTCAGCATATGAGCCATTAACACATGAAAAAGCAACTAGTGAGTGTTCGGCAGCAAAGAAAATGATTGTTTTTCTTTTTGTTATCACTTCATATATACGTTTTGCAAGTAAGTGCCAATAATACTACTTTCAATAGCGTTATAATGTCCAGTATGGTATACTATGTTTTATACCTGCACAGTTTTACTTATCTTCTCATCTTTTGCTTACTTATTAGCACAGTTATATATTCTGCATAAGTCTAGCAAAACCTAACAGTGTTTATGCCTAAAGAAATAAAAAGTTTTTTAGTTTTAGACAAAACACAAACAACTTGCTATGAATTTAAAAATACTGAAATGTACTGAAACTTTTGGATATTTTACTTAAAACAAAATAACAAATATAATTAATAACTGTGCAGAGTGGTGTATATTGTGCTGCATGTTAACACTAAAACCAAAAATGCTCTTTTAGTACATGTTACATATAGCCAATTGTGTAAATTAAGCCTTTATGAGGGAAAATCTATTAAACAAAATGTATGAGGAAATATAATTAAGCTGCTTTGACACAATCTATATTGTAAAAGCGCTATATAAATAAACTTGAATTGAATTGAATTGAATAATTTGCTCGATTATGCATGCTAAAACTATAAAATATGAATTGTCTGTCTGTTTTTGTGCTATAGCCTGCAGCGAATCATCAAAGTTGGTGGTTGGACTGCTTGGAGACACAGTTACTCTTCCATGTAAATATGACATTAACACCAATGGCCTGTTGGGCGTTTGTTGGGGCCGACACCAGTCATTGTTCAGCTGTGAAAACACTGTTATCTCCACTGATGGCTTACAACTGAACTACAGAGAGTCCCACAGATACAGCTTGGAGAGTGGACTCGACCGAGGAGATGTTTCACTCACCATAAGAGCTGCTCAGAAGAACGACGCCGGGATGTACGTCTGCCGTATCGAGATCCCTGGTCTTTTCAATGACATCAGTTACAACGTCTATCTTTTTATCAGCAATGGTGAGTAACAGCTCAATTCAGTCGCCTGGTCAGCGTTGTAGTGCTCAGATGTGGTGATGAACAGTATTTCTGTTTATCCATAAAAGGACTGGATCCAAAGAGAGTCGTCTCCGAAACACAACTGGCCCCTACAACAGCAAAGCAGGAAAAACAAGGTACGAAAATGGTTCAGTCCGTTTGCAAAAAGTGAGTCTAGCACTAGCTATTTAAACTAGCTATTCAAACTAACATGTTGTAGAACTACTTTTTTGTTGTTGTTTATTAAGCCACACTGTTTTAACTCTTGATAACAATAAGACATTTAACATTATCGGCTTACATATTATTAGCATGAATTGGCATGTTTATGTGATTATAGTTAGCATGTTTCTAGCTTAAATTAACATGTTGTTTACATGTTTCTAGCATTATTAGCATATTGTTACAATGAAGCCGTACTGTTTTCACTGATGACAACAATAAGACATTTAACTTGATGTTGGCTAACATATTATTAGCATGAATTGGCATGTTTATATGATTATTGTTAGCATTTTTCTAGCATAAATTAACATGTTGTTTACATGTTTCTAGCATTATTAGCATATTGTTACAATGAATTAGCAGGCTGTTAACATGCTTTACCTCTTTCTTATATGAATTAGCACATTGTAAAGTTACTGCTAAAATGAATTAGCATGTTACTAGATGTTGGTTAGCATATTGTTAGAACAAATGAACACATTACTGGTGTTTATATATGAATTGGCATGTTGTTAACCAGTTTCTAACATGTTATCACTAATCAATAATTCCTTATTAAGCAAAAAAAGTATACTTGTCTGACCTGTTTTGTGTTCCTTTGCTTTGCTTGCAATCTGTCAATTTGCTTCATTAGTTCCACACCTGTTTCAGCTTAAGCCGATTGGCTGTATGTGAAATTGCCCTCTATACCCTTAAATAGTGGAAGCAGTAATTTCTGGTGATGTCTAACTCTGACTCTAAAACCATAGTGGATGTTTTGTGCACTCAATCATTCCCAAAATGCATCGCAATAATGAGTGTACAACCGATGTACACTCAATGGCTAGATAATACCCATAATGCACTGTGAGAGTTTGTGCGCCTGAATAAATTTCCAGGTCTGACCACGAGATGTCATCCACAGCAGAATCCTATTGGTGTACGTTTCTAAATAAATTATTATTGAATTGTTAAATTATTATTTGTATACATGACAGAAATCAAAATGCTTAGTTTAATTACAAATAGACAGCTCGCTATGTGTTAAATAACTATCACATCGACTCCTTTGAGTAGATGAAATTAGTGGACTAATGTAGGGAATAGTAAATGAGGGTATAGGGTGAAATTTCGGATACAGGATTGTCTTGCGTATTTAATTCCATCAGCTGATTATCCAGTCTGGTCTCTGTTAATGCATGTTTTTGTCATCTTAGTGATTGGATTACCTGTCATACTTTATTAAGCACTTTATATTGTATTCATTCTTCATCTTTGTGTGTTACTACTATCCACCTTAATTTATAATATGAATAATCTATACTAACATAAATCAATCTGGTCTGACTATGTTTTAAATGCATGAAATAAAATAACCCTGATTTAAAAATGTTTGGTTTTACACACAGTCCACCATGTATCAGACTCCACCACACTCATTACTGAGCTTTATCTCATATCAGAAAAGATGACCACAGGTATGATTATTATCTTCCTGACTACATTTATACAACACTGAAAGAGGTTAAGAAATATAAGCCAACATCTGACAAGAGTAAAACTCTGCTTTATTTCAGATGCTACTGATGTCCGCATGGGTGAAGTAATAGCAGTGGCTCATACTAAGGTACTGATAAAATGTAATTAAATGAAATTAAATCTAATTGTATTGCATTGTATTGTTTTGTATTGTATTGTATTTTTTCAAATAGAGATTCATTAGCAGTTCTGTACTTGCTGTGAAGCTGTATTTTGCATTGAATATGTTTTTTGGTAATGCATGTATGAAAAGTGACATGCATACTGATTTTAAATGTATTGGACATGTATAAATTCTGCAAGCATTGAGTATGTTGTGTGTCGTTCTAGGAAACAATGGAAACATTCATCATAAGTACAGTAAGAGTGGGGGCCATTATTTTCATCCCGGGATTGATCATCGCACTTCTCCTCAGTAAGTAGATTAACAAGTAAATAATCTAATGTAGCTGCGGAGATAAGAAATACGATGCATAAATGTCATGAAAACCTGTTAAGAGCTAGATAAGAAGCTTAAGGGAGGCATTGCTTTTGTTTCATTTTTATTTATTTATATATTTATTGGTGTTTAACCATATTTTCATAGTTAATATTTTAGCTCCATACTTAATATGTTTAAATTTACATTTTATTTGTACATTTACTTATTGTTAAATTAAAGAAAGATATCTATCTATCTATCTATCTATCTATCTATCTATCTATCTATCTATCTATCTATCTATCTATCTATCTATCTATCTATCTATCTATCTATCTATACATAAAAGTGCTTAATTTTAATAATTACATATATATATATGCATGGGCCTCACAGTGGCGCAGTGGGTAGCACGATCGCCTCACAGTAAGAAGGTCGCTGGTTCGAGCCTCGGCTGGGTCAGTTGGCATTTCTGTGTGGAGTTTGTATGTTCTCCCCGTGTTGGCGTGGGTTTCCTCCTGGTGCTCCGGTTTCCCCCACAAGCCCAAAGACATGCGGTATAGGTGAATTGGGTAAGCTAAATTGTCCATAGTGTATGAATGGGTGTGTGTTGATGTTTCCCAGTGATGGGTTGCAGCTGGAAGGGCATCCGCTGCGTAAAACATATGCTGGATAAGTTAGCGGTTCATTCCAGCGACCCCAAATTAATAAAGGGACTAAGCCGAAATGAAAATGAATGAATAAATGAATATATATGCATAGAAGCAAAGAAATTAGTTTCTTTTACAAAAATCTTCTTTTTTTTGCAATGCCACATTATTGTCTTAACATATTAGCCAAAAATTTCATTATCATAAAATATGATCTATTAAATACAATGAATAAATGCAAATAATAAAATAAACTCGCTTATAAAATCATGCCACATATGTTTATTTCATGTATATTTCAATTAATTTAAAACAGTATGGGACAAGACTACAAAAATTGACACCGTTCCTGAAAAGCAGGGACTAGTCAAGCTGGTCATCACTGTGGGCGTGTGCAAATTTACATACAGTATATATTTATTTTGGGGGTCAAATATGTGACCTTGTCAGGTTAAATCACCCAAATAAGACTCTAAACTCCTCAGTATTTTAGTTTGAAAAGTGCACTGAACATTTCATTTAATGCTTGAACAAGAAACACTTGGTCATTCTGTACGGCTGTGTGGAAACTTCCGCAGATTCTCATGCTGCATACAGTGTTAAATTTGGCTCTCATGGCTGAGTGGAAGTGAAAGAGGTGACTCATGGCCAGTTTTGCTTACTGTGCATTAACACATCCATCCGAACGCTCTGCCCTCAGGACTGCGGCGCTTCAGAGAACAGAACAGCAGCAGGACAATGTAAAAAATCTGCTATGGATATGCTTTGTTTGATGTCATTATGACTCTATACAGACCACAAGCATGGTGACGTGAACATTTTCCTCTTTCTTTTTTTTGGGGGGGAAGTTCTCAATGCCTGATGTTTGTAACATAATTAATCAATTCTAAATTAAAATCTGAGATAATGTATATTATGTTGTTGTTTTTCAGCTTTTTTTTTTATTGTAATAGGACATCTGTAGCATGTATCTTCATTTGCCAAGTTATTCTGTAAAAAAGCTTACCAAAATGTAACTCTAATTGTGTGTCACTCATCTTTTTCTCAGAAATCAATTACTGAATGTTTCTTTGTGCTTTAAGGTGAAGTAGTTTCTGCACTACTAGTGTCACCTAGTGGAATTACGAAAAAATAAAACTTATTTAAAACAAGCTTTTCACCTTTTCTTTATGCTCACCACACCCTTTCTAAAGATTTTTCTTATAACCTTTATAATATTTTACCAGTTCATACAGTGATTGATGACAAAGACAGATTTAACGGCCCCAATTAAACACACTTGATCAAACTAGTTTAGTCCTTTAGGCTTATTAAGATAAGTGTGTTGAAGCAGGTTTGGAACTAAACTCTGCAGGGTTGCGGCCCTCTTGGAACCGAGTTTGATGTAAATCATCAGTCATAAACACCCTCTGGCTCAACCAGCTACAGAAGCCATGCCCCAAACTCTTACTATTGGTCAAACTGTAGTCATTGACAGATTTGAGCGGGCCATTCTCAACTATTTGATGGTAAATATTAATAGTTACATTTATTGGGGAGATTTGCTGCCATACGTGTGTTAAAATGTTCTGTTTCCCACTTATGACTTCATCACATTCAAGTGGTTTATTCTCAGAAATAACAGGAAGCAAGGAAAACCCATGAATTTCTTAGTTACATCTTATTATGTCCAAAGAATACATAATAATTTCCCAGATAATATATAAAACATAAAATATGACTATTTGGATATTTAAATTCGCACTACTGACATTACATGACAAGATGGTGTAGCTGTTGGGAAACTAATGAAGAATACCACTCACAGCAGCATTTAATCTTCTGAAACTGTGGTATCAAAATTAAATCCAAGTTTCGCTGTTGTAAATCTGACTTAAGAGGCCATTTGTATCCAATTTCCGACTATGAAACTTGCATATGAAATAATTTTGGTAGCATGTGAAGAAAGCAATAATGCCTTCAATTTGCTGCTCATCCCCTATGAAGTCGTGATATTGAACTTGTCGCATTCAAATGTGAAAAGAATGAAAACCACTGAAAACAGCAGGCTTAGGCTTAGACTCAGGGCTAGTCTGTTCATAATATTTTTGGCATTTCATTATTAATTTGGGGCCTCACAGTGGCGCAGTGGGTAGCACGTTCGCCTCACAGCAAGAAGTCGCTGGTTCGAGCCTTGGCTGGGTCAGTTGGCGTTTCTGTGTGGAGTTTGCATGTTCTCCCTGTGTTGGCGTGGGTTTCCTCCGGGTGCTCCGGTTTCCCCCACAAGTCCAAAAACATGCGGTATAGGTGAATTGGGTAGACTAAATTGTCCGTATTGTATGAGTGTGAATGGGTGTGTATGGATGTTTCCCAGAGATGGGTTGCGGCTGGAAGGGCATCCGCTGCGTAAAACATATGCTGGATAAGTTGGCGGTTCATTCCGCTGTGGCGACCCCAGATTAATAAAGGGACTAAGCCGAAATGAAAATGAATGAATGAATGAATTATTAATTTGGAACATAACAGCAAAGTCTGCCCATAATTCATTGCCAATCTACTTGTCAGCATTCTAATTTCAGTCATAGGCCTATGCTAATTACTGATTTATGCAAAACAATATGTAAAATAGGCCTATATGTAAATACCCTGCTAAAAAACCCCAGCTTAAACCAGCTTTGGCTGGTTGGCTGGTTTTAGCTGGTTGACCTGCCTGGTTTTAAAGGGGTTTTGGCCTTTACAGGTATTTCCAGTGTTTTCCAGCCTGGTCTTAGCTGGTCAGGCTGGGAGGTGACCAGCTAAAACCAGCTTGATAAGCCTAGTCAGGATGGGAGCCCAGCAAAAACCAGCTATGTCCAGCCTAAACGAGGCTGGTTAAGCTGGTTTTAGCTGGTCATTTTCTAGCCTGACCAGCTAAGACCAACCTGAAAATGCACCAAACCTCTCTAAAACCAGGCTGGTCGACCAGCTAAAACCAGCCAACGAAGGTATAACACTACTTTAAAATAAAAGATTATCTGTGGCTCTTTTGGGTATGAGCTGAGCTTCAAAACGTCACGTTAAAAGCTGGAGTTTATGTGCCGCAAAAGTCGAGCACTAAAATAATCTCAGGTTTTCCAAGTAGCGTTAGTAAATAAAGCTTTGGAGGCGCCATTCATGTCCAATTTTTTGACCAGAAAAGCCGATAATTCTGACAGCACGCAATGGCGGCAATAAACCCATGAATGTAACAGTTGCTAATCAACAATTAACATGTTAAACAATTTAGTCTGACATTTAAAAAGCGAGCATACATCACCTTTAAAATAGCAGCTTGTTGGAAGCGAGTTTAATTTGTCAGTGTTGTACAATAGCGAACTCTAGCGTTCAAAATATAAACATGAACGTGTCAATCATGTGTATATTATATGTGAATTAAAACAATTGCATATTCTCATGCGATGTTTAGCAGCGTGAGACTTTTTTAGTAAAGTAGATGGCTCTAGTAAATCTCGCTTTCGTTTTTTTATTTTTTTTTTAAGTTGAACACCGCAGAGGCCACAGATGGAAGTGAAACTGTAAAAAAGAACTCTGAATGCACGTTTAAGCAAAGCTGTCATGTGCACTTCCGTGTAAAGGGCAAACATGTTAGAAGAGGAATGAGTTTGTCTTAAGCAATGCTTGCAGAGAGAGTGACACATTTTCATCATGACTGATCTTCACAGCTGGTTCTTCACATTCTGGATTGTCTGCTGCCTGACGAGTGAGTTTCACGTTTATATACTGAAACGTAGTTATCAAAAAAATAATAATAATAATTTGTCCATAGTTTGTTTATTAACTTTTGCCAATTCAAAATAGTCTATTTGCATGCCAATTTCAAATAATTTGGATTTGCACAAAATATTAAACAATGATATATATTTTATTTGGAAACATTAAATAGGCGATTTGCTATAGAAAACATCTTCTTGGATTTTAATATTTAAATTTAAGGTTAGTTTAAATCTCTTTTTCTCTCTTTTGGAGAATTTGGATTTACACTGTAATGAAACATAACATAACCTAACTGTTGAGGGCAAAATTGTTAGCCCTCCTGTGAAATATTAATTCTTTTTCAAATATCTCCCAAGTGATATTCAGCAAGGACATTTTTACAGTATTTCCGATAATATTTTTTCTTCTGAAGAAAGTCTTATTTGTTTTATTTTGGCTAGAATACAAGCAATTTACACTTTTAAAAACCATTTTAAGGTCAATACTATTAGCCCTCTTAATCAATATTTTTTGATTGTCTATAACAAACCACTGTTATACAATTACTTGCCTAATTACCCTAACTTGCCTAGTTAACCTAATTAATACAATTGAATATTAGTATCTTGAATAATTTCTAGTAAAATATTATTACTGTATTATTATATTATTAATTATTATCACCGTCATCATGACATAGATAAAAAAAATGAGTTATTAAAAACGAGTTATTAAAACTATTATGTTTAGAAATGTGGTGAAAAAATATACAGGGGGGCTAATAATTCTGGTCTTCAGCTGTATATTTAGTTTGTAAATGTAATTATTTGCTATAGATAATTTTTTTAATGAATTTTAATATTTAAATATGGCGGTTCATTCCACTGTGGTGACCCCTGAAAAATCATAGACTAAGCCGAAGGTAAATGAATGAACGAATATGCAAATTCAGGGCTATTTAAATCACTGTCTCTTTGCCAATGTAAATTTACACTGTAATAATACATAACATTATATATTTTGTTTGTAAACTTAATAAATATGTGCTATTTTGGTATTTTGTTTGTAAATGTCTACATTCAAGGTTATTTAAATCACTGTCTCTCAGTTTGCAGATGCAGCGACATCATTGTACAGAGTTTCGAGGGTGAGAGTGTGACTTTGCCATGCAAATATGACAGCAGATATCATGGGACATGCCACATATGCTGGATGAGGGGAGATATTCCCAGTAGGGGCTGTGGCAAAGAAATTATTGGAAGCGATGGAGATAAAGTGGTGAGGAAGAAATCAGCTAAATACGATCTGGTGGGACAAATCCAGCATGGAGACGTGTCTCTGACTATTTTTAGCATTGATAAAACAGACACTGGAAAATATGGATGCCGTGTACACGTGCCTGGATGGTTTAATGATGAGATGCATTATGTCCATTTGATCGTTGATGATGGTAAGTGTTGAAAAACAATGGCAAAAACCCTTAAAGTGAATCCTAATAATGCCTGATAATTACTAGTAATTTATTTATTTATTTATTTATTTGTATGTTCAGCCTATATTGGAGTCAGTAAGATAAAAAAAAATAGCTTACAATTCTTTTCCAGCAAGAATGAATAAAAAAGTTTTATTAATCATGAGCTATGGACAATTATGTTAAAATATATAATCAACTATTATGAATCGTATTTTTTTCTTCTTCTGAATGATCATGTGACTAATGTTTGCTGAAAACATATGAAAATATACAGTTATTTTTAATTTATAATCTAATATTTTCACAATATAACCGTTTTTCCATTACACTCTAAAAATGCTGGGTTGTTGTGACCCAAAATTGTGTCAATTCCTGACAAAACCAACAATGTGTTAATTTTTCTATTAATTTTAAATGACACTTTTTAACCCAACATATGGATTTGTCCATATTTAAACCGACACTGGGTTACAATAACCCAGATTTTTTTATGGCGTACATGTTAGAATAAACCTTACAGACTCCAATGTTTTGACTGTTGTTGTATGTTTAAAAACAAAATGCTTAGTTGTTTCAACCCAAATTTGGGTAAAATACAAACAAGCCATTGGATTAATTTTTTATATGTAAAAATGTAACCGAGCAATTGGGTGCTATCCATATTTCACACTCTAAAAATGCTCAGTTGTTTCGACACAAATTTGGGTAAATCATGGAAAAACCATTGGTGTAAAAATGTAATGAAAATAATTTAAACCCAGCTGAAACAATCCAGCATTTCCATTGTCCATTGAAATACACTTTCTTCAAAGCCATTATTCCAACAACCCTGGAAACTACATCCATGTCAAGCAGCACATCTGAGCATGAAACCACAGGAGTTTACACCACTGCCATGACAGAGGGTACTTATGTGTGTTTTTGTGTGCGTTCATACTGTCTGTTCAATCTGTTACACCTGAATGATGGAAACAATCTTAAGGGAAAGTATTTTAGTGATTATGACAATAGTTTGGCATTATCTGGCATCATTCAGTCATCACAGATGCAATCAGCGCTGTGTAAAGTCAGCGGTTTTCTAACTTTCGCTCATGTGAGAGTTACAACATTTAAAAAGGAACATTATACATCCTGTTTCAAAGCACCTGCTTCAACCACACCAGACCCTTTGGTAACAACTATTTCTGGCCTTTTAACCTCCGAATCACAGACCACTGAAACATCAGGAGTTATTATGATTTTAACCCTGGCAGTGTATCTATAATGACTGAAGAAACGGTTTCATTTATATGAACGATCGCTCAATTGTTGCTTATTTTATTTTATTGTTATTTAAGTGATTGATTTTGATGAATGCTCTTGCATGTTATACAGATCTTTAGTCATTAAAGATCTCTGCTTTTTTTTTAAAGACTTTTAAATTGGTAAAGAATATTATGACAATTTGTATTTATTTTTTATTAGATAACAAAACAAAAAAAGAGATTTCTTCAACCTTCAGTTCATCACATGTTCCCAGAAGCAGCACTACTGGAATGTGGCTCTCCAACACGACATCAGGTAAAACACAATATGTGAATTTATACTATTTTTAATTTTAATATACTGTACACTATCGAAACAAGACATTACAAAGCTGTCACATTTATAATATGCTGTCACATTACTAATATGTAGGCATATTATGGAACAAAATTAAATTTTAAGCTTTTATTGTTGATATAGGATATATTATCACAATATATTTAAGCTGGAACAAGAGTAAAATAATAAAAAAATATTTATAGTATTTTTTATTGCAATAGGTTTTACAATTAGGTTTTATTAGCAATAGTTTGATTATGCATTAATTAAAATAAACAGTGAGAAATACTTAACCTAAGAAAATAATAAAAAAAGAAAAATAAGAAAATATTTTATTTGTCATTAACTCAGTTTAATAAAATAGTTGAGATTTTAATGGGTTATTAAACATTGACGAAGTAAGATAAAGAAAGGCTTGACAAGTAGTTTTTATTGTGTTTTGTTCAATTAATTGTAAAGTGTTAACAAACAATAGACCCATAAAGAAAGGAATAAATTTCAGTCAACATTTGATTGATGTTTCAAATAAATAGCCCATTAATCTTCAAGCATTTGATGCTGTGATTAACAGCAATACAGTTTAATCAGTACGACAATCAGATCTTTAAAAGCAATTTAAATAATAAATAATTATTATTCATTGTATTTTGAAGTAACCACAGTAATGGTAGCATTGTTTGATATGTTGCACTACTGAATATTGGCCCATGTCTACTAATACGGACGTTGATGGGAACTGTCAACATTTGACTTCAGTCTGGACTGATTTTTCTTATCTGTAATTTCTGAATCTTTTATGTAAAATTCTTAAATGTAATATATTTAAAATAAAAAAAATTTTTATACACTCTCATGCTGTTACAATTTAAATGATATCAGCATCAAATTCTATTGTTGCACTGCATGCAGTAAAAGTTGCATCTGAAGTCATTCATTTTTTTCTCTCACACAGACCGTTTAATGCAGATCAGTGGTGACATGAAGCCATATTAAGCGAACATGGCTTGTTTTAAAGGGATAGATCACACAAAAATGAAAATGACCTCACTATTTACTCACACTCAAGTGGTTCTAAACTTCTATGAATTTCTTTCTTCCGTTGAACACAAGACGAGATATTATGTAGGCTGAAGAAAAAACAAACAAACGTTGACATCCATAGTAGAAGCAAAAAAATACTATGGAAGTTAATGGTGTTTTTTTCCAACATTTTCCAGTACATATACTTCCCTTTTGTGTTCAGCAAAAGAAAGAATACATGTTTAGAACAAATTGAGTGTAAGTAAATTATGACACCATTGTTGGGTATCTCTAAATATTTCTCTTAAAGAGACAGTAAAAGATGATATATAAAAAGCGAGTAGAAATATAAATAGTTTTAAATATAAAACTAATATCCCCAGTAAGCATTTGTCTTAATAAGTGAATCACTGAACCATTCAGTTCATTCAAAAGGACTGATTTACTCATACACAAATTAACTGACAATGTTACGAATGGACTAAATCATTTGCATATCAGATTCATTCAGAAACCAAATGTTGCTTAGAGAAGCACAATGCTTTTGTTGTAGATTTATTTGTACAACATCACCCTTACTCCAAATTGTTTTGCTAGTACTAGTATGTTATAAATATTATAATAAGAATGACACTATGTGAGAAAATGGCCATGTGATGTGAGAGTTTCTAATGTGTGATGGCAGAAATGACTGTTAAAGCACTAATATGTACCTTTAACACACTAATATTATTAATAAACCACCTTATTTTGACCTTATTATTATTCAACCACAAAAATGCAGTTGCCCAGCGGGAGGGGAACTTCAATGCTATGTGGAAAACTTCTACTATGGGGGGATTTCGTCAGAAGCCAATCATCTGAATGAGTAATAAAACGGACCAATGAAATGCCAATGAGTTGGCGGCGTAAGCGTGCACAGCTGGCAGCAATTACAATCATCTGTTGTATAAACATGCTCGCTGTGCATAGCAAAGACACCTTTTCGCTTTTAGAGCCTCACACTACTGAGAGAGTGTCTTCGGATTTCTCCAAACTTCCTTCGAGAAAGTGAGAGAGAGAAAGAGAAAGTTGCCGGTGTTTGAACAGGCTGCTTCTCCCGGTTCCAGAGTGTGTGACACACAGTGGCAGACGGTCGAGCTAGGCTATTCTCCCTTGCCTGGGCATTCTCTGGGTCCGGTCCTTCTAGAGTGGTATGTTTAAGGAGCAAGTTTCCTAAAAGAGCAACACGGTCGTGCAGCACGTCTTTTTAAAGACGTCGTTCCGAATGTGCATTTCTGGATGCTGTGGTTCCCTGTCTACGAATGATGGGCACGAGCACTGTGTTGCATGTCTGGGGGTTCAGCTAATGCGCTGCTTGCAGGCATGCCATCACTGCGATGGCATTTCTGTTGCACAGCTAAGATCGCGGCTCGCTCTCGCAAAAGGAGGAACCACCCCTGTTGTCCCCCACAAGTAGCAGTTGGCGCTCGGGCAGATCTGAGGGTAACAGTGGGGGTCAATCCGCCACCCTCGGGCTTCCGGACCTCCCATTCCTCAGCGCGCTCCATCCAAGGTCAAGTGGCAGTGTCAAGCACCCCACAGACAATCACCGCCCCCCCGCCTCAGGGCGCCGCTAAGTCCGGTACGAACCGCAAAGCATCCCTGAGACGGGCCACTCAGAGAAAAGGAGGTTTGCTCTTTCCCTGGCGGAGGGCCAGAGACACCCATATCATTAAATATGGCTGTATGGCTACCAAATTTTATAAAGAGCAATTTCTCCTTTCTCCAGATGTGACAGTCCGAACACTGCCAGTATGGGACGCTATGCCTTCTGGCTCGCAGGATCGGTGCTCTTCGCCACAGGCTCTGAGAGTGCCAGAGGACGGGCTCCTTTCTTTCGCACTCCCAGCTGCCCTGCAGGCTCTTGGAACTAAAGTTAAGATTAACTTCTTATCTTCCGCTCTTCCTCGGCGTGCTCGCCTCTCCCATCCCGTGCTGCCCCACCGCTGGTGTGTCAGTAATTGTACCGATGATGTCACTCGCGTGGGCTCTGCCAGCCTGGTTAGCGCTGCCCAGCCTGTCGCAATGGCTCATTCGAACAATCAGACTCGACTATGCGATTCAGTTCGCTAAACGGTCCCCCAAGTTTACAGGCGTGTATTACACCAAGGTCAGCCCTGTGTCAATCGATGCATGCCATTATTTCCCCGGCGAGCTCTACCTTGCAGCCGATGCGCTCACGTCAGTTCACGCCCGGGGGAATGGAGGCACCACCCACGGCTCTCCAGCTGTTTTGGGTGCGTTCTGGCACGCTGGCTAACACAGCTGGCATGTTTATTGCGCCTCTCTGGCTCAACCGGACCTGTATTTAAGCTCTCTCCTTGTGACGGCCCTTCCCTGGCATATCCCTTTGAAGAAGCATCTTCTTCTCTGGGACAGGCACCATCTGGCACTCGCGCCCAGATCTCTGGAACCTCCGTGTGGTCCATAGATGTAGCGCAGAGGGCTTAGGTGACCTACCAGTTCGGTGGTTAACACCGTCACTCAGGCTAGAGCACCCTCTACGAGGCATGCCTATGTCCTAAAGTGGAGTCTTTTTGCTGTGCGGTGTACTTTTGTCCGAGAAGGACACGTGACATGCCAGATCAGTGTGATGCTATCCTCCTTCAGCTGGCTGGAGCTAAGGCTGTCCCCTCCGCACTGAGGGGTTGGCGTTACGATCGTCCCCGCTCTATGGATGCAGGGATGGCAGCGTGTTGGGAAACGATTACTACGTAACCCTCATTCCTCGAGGGGGTAAATGGAAATGCTATGTTACTTCGCCACAGCTGTTGTGCCTTAGCTGACAGCTGTAGTTCGGCTCTTCAGCTAGAAAAGGTGTCTTTGCTATGCACAGCAGGCATCTTTATACAACAGATGATTGTAATTGCTGCCAGCTGTGCACGCTGACACCGCCAACTCATTGGCATTTCATTGGCCCGTTTTATTACTCTTCCAGATGATTGGCTTCTGACGAAATCCCCCCATAGTGGACGTTTTCTACATAGCATTGAAGTTCCCCTCCTCGGGGAACCGTTTCGTTTAGCTTTCGTATCTGCTTTGTTTTCGTGCATATTTAAATTAGCTGATTATTGTTTGTGTTTTTCATTTTTCAAACTAGAACCTTCTGTTTCTGTTATGTATCATGGATCGTCTTCTGTGGAAAGCAAAGATGATGTAAGTATTTAAAATTAATAGCAAACTTTGTTTGTTTTACTGTTTGAAACGTTGGTCTTTTTATACAGTATTTTGACTCTATTATGTTCTTAAAGGTGAATGTATCTGCAGTTCTTGTGCCTGTTCTCCTGTTACTGTTGGCTTTGATAGTCATTGCCGTCGCTTTGATATGTAAGTACATTGATTCAGTTTCACATTTCACACATTTTTTCTCTTGGTGTTTGTTCTCATTAAATGAAACTTGTTTTCTGTTATCAGGGAAGCAAAAGAAGAAAACCAGAGCCTCACTGGAAGTGTAAGTCAATCTCTGAAGTGCAACTTGTGCAGTTATTAAAAACATTCATTCAAAAGTTATCTTAATTAAATACAATGTGAATGCTAAAATGATTCTAATTAAAAACATATTAATATTTAAATGTTTGTGGTCAATAATATTATAT
>CAIGQW010000287.1:4474778-4485603 GCA_903798125.1 Danio choprae | reverse complement strand
ACATACATACATACATACATACATACATACATACATACATACATACATACATAAATACATATCTATTTATATATTTATTTTTTTAAAGTTTTTTTAAATATAAGAGGAAGGGTTGCCAAATGGTGTCAAATTTTTCTCTATTACCACAAACTGTATATCTAATCTTTTCTATTTGCATAGACTGCATCAGATCATGCATCCAATGTACATAACCGGGTGGGGAAGGATTTTTCCAGTTCAGCGTTATAAGCTTTTTGGCAATTATTAAACAAAAGGCGAGTGCATTTGATTGTGTAGATGACAACAAAACATTTGTAGGGTTAAGTCAAAATAATGCCACTAGGGGGCATGGCTCAATATTTGATGATTTAAAAATGAATGGCCAAAAAGTGCTTAACGCTGGACAAAGCCAGAAAGTATGAAAAAAGAGTGACTGGAGCTTGTTGACACCGATCACAACCGATCAAAACCAGGGTTAATTTTAGATATTTTTGCCTTAGTCCAATATACTCTATGCAATAACTTGAATTGTATAAGGGAATGACGAGCCCAAATAGAAGAGGTTTGTACTCGAGACAGGGCTTTGGTAATTAAATTTCATGTTTGCAGCCCGTTTTCGGTCACATCTTAGGTTTCGTTTACATTTTTTATGTTTTTCATAATTTTTCGTTTTTGAAAAGGGGCACACAAATAAACACGGTCCCAAAGTTGAGCGCGAATAAGAAGCTGAAAAACGGAAGCGTTGCGGTTTTTAAGGTGGACCGGATAGCGTCAATAAGAAGCTGTGAATAAGAAGCTGGATTCCGCCTCGTGGCCTACGACCTTTCCTCGTCTGTGAAAACGTGATTAAGATCTGATTCCCAGCTCTGCTTTATTTATAAAAAGGATGAGGAACCTAACTGTCTAATAAACGAGAAAAGTACAGTAGTTTTATCAATTTTAGAGACTACACTTTTACAAAAGTTTGTGTCTAAAACTTGATCAATTTCTTGTTTGGGAGGTGCATGGGGAAAATGGGAAAATGTATTTCTTATAAATTCACGTGTCTGAAGATATCTAAAAAAATGTGTTTTGAAAAATGTAACAAATGTGTTATCACAAAAAAGATCATTGATGCTTACAATGCCGTTTCTAAACCATAATACAAAAGATTCTTGTTTAATATTTTATATTGCTATTTAAAGCTGAATCTTCGGTGTCACTTGATCCTTCAGAAATCTGATATGTTGATTTGCAATTATTATTATTATTATTATCATCAATGTTGAAAACGTAGAAAATGTTTTTTCACAATTCTTTGATAATAGAAAGATCAAAAGAACAAAACTTACTTGAAACATATATCATTTGTATCTTTACCTTTCGATCAATTTAATATGGTTTTGCAAGATTAAAAGTATTATTTTAAGTATTATATGCTACTATAGCCTCTATGCTTTGTATTGGGCAGAAATAGAACAGTGAATCCAACCAATTCCTGAATCATGTTTGTTTTTGTTAATAATTAAACAAAAAACAATGTTGAAACAAAATTTACAACTTCTGTTAATTAATCTTACCCAGCAGGTACACAAGTCATAAGACGTTGATATTAGGTTAGATTTAGGTCGTGATGTCGGGTGACCAAAATGCAGTGTCTAGCCAGCGTCCAAGGACAACATTATTTTGATGTCCAATATTGAAGTCAAATGACGTTGATATTTGGTTGATTTTAGGTTGTGTTGGAAAGTGACCAAAATCCAATGTCGAGACAACATCTGAAACCAACGTCATATCGACGTGAAATAATGACATTTATTCGTCAGGTTTGGCAAACAAGTTCCAGCATCTGATAGACGTCATAGTGGTAACGTCCACACAATGTCAAGCTGTAACATCATTCGATTTTGATATTTGGTTGTTTTCAGGTTGCGTTGTAAAGTAACCAAAATGCAACCACTGTCCGACGTTGGACACTGACATCGGTCTGACGTTGGGTTCAGACTGGATTTTCATTCCCACCAAAAATGGACAAAATCTGACGTCAAATTGACATCCTGTGCCTGCTGGGTAGAAACACATGAGCCATAATTATTATTATTTAGTTTTGCCTGTACATGTTTTTATGACTGTCTATAGTGGTTGATTTGCATTATGCATTATATGAATCAAAAAGGACCACAGTTTCAGGTAAAATTTTATTTAATATTTTAATAAAGTACCTTTTTTCACCTACATCTATCACTTTAATAATATATAAACCAGCCAGCTTGATTGACTTTTTTTGTTTTTAAAATAACCTATACTAAATAACTATAGCCACCCACAGAACTATTACATTTTACAATTCAAGCACTGAATCATTTATATACCAGAGCTGCTTTTCTGTTATAACTGAATAGTCTCAGTCATTGTTCAATAGCATAGTCTGATAAAGAATAAGCCAGTTTATCATCTGTAATTGCATGCAAACTTTGTGCCACTTTTTGTTACCAACAATAGCAAACACATGCACCACCATGGTCGTGGCGTGTGCTGTTTTCATGCCCACACGCTCATTCATGGAGCCTGTTTACATGCACATAGCTAAGATATGCAGATAAAAATCCAGCACACAATGGCCTTATTCTTGACCGCTAGACTCCTCCTCCAGAAGGGACTGCAGATGGATCGGTGGCCTTGTCCTTCTTGGAGATGTCACAGAGCTGGAGAACACAGCTGCTCTTTCACATGCCCTCACTCTGCTTCACTCTGGTGCTGGCCAGCGCAAGGCAGTGTCGCCTGAACACCACAGCGGCTGGTCACAATGATTACTCCTCCCCGGTTAACTGCACTGCGCTGGATCGTCCTGCTCACCGTTTCAGGCAAGATACACTCTAGAAAGTTCTAATAATTTTGAGGCAAGAAAAATATTTTTTTTGTCAATAAACATGCAATAACTAAACTAAAATAATTGAAGGCATATCATTTTATAATGGGTTACTTACCATTAGAACTTTACTTTACAGTCCAGTTTATACAGCAGCATCCTATTGGATTTTAATCTACCATATCATTCTTTGGGAATAATACAGTAAATATAGTTTACACAGCTTACTTAATTTTGCTGTCATCGCTTGCATAAATTGTTAACATTTTACAATAAGTGTATGAATAATAATGTACTAATATGTAAAGTAAACGTTACTTTATTATGAACTAATGATGAGTTAAGGCATGTGCAAATCAAGAACTAACTTTAACTACAACATGAGTCACGAGTTCATGTGTGAATAATGGCTACCTTAATTACTTGTTAGTTTACATTTGTTAGTGAATGTATTATATTATTATCATTAATTAATTCCTAACTACTCATGAACACCTGTGATTTAACTGTTCATTATGATGTAGACAGAACAGTTTTCTATTGTTTGTCAATGTAAACACACACTAGACGGACATACATGACTGTTAAGTTTAAACACAGGAGTTCATGAGTTGTTAATGATAGTGTGCCCCTCCAAGTAAAGTCATGACATAAACATACATTACAGATGTCATGAATTCATGTTAGTCACATTTAGCTAGAATTTAATTTAATTAATAAAATTAACAAACATCTACTAATAAGAAGCTATTTAAGGTAGCCATTATTCACACATTAACTCATGTGACTCATGTTGTAGTTCTTGATTAGTGCATGTCTTAACTCAACATTATTTTAAAATGAAGTAATGTTTAATGTACATATCAGTACATTATTATTCATGTACTGTTATTGTAAAGTGTTAAAATATTTTTTTTACTATAGTGTCCCGCACCCACTAGCATAAAAATCTGGTGTCTGAATATTTTTTGATTTGATTGTGTGTGTATATATATATATATATATATATACTTTTTTTAAACATATTTATCTGAAATTTTGCTAATGTTAATTTTGTGATGTACAGCTAACAGTTCCCCCATCTTGGCGTTTCACGTGACGGAGGGCAGCACAGTGATTTTACCATGTCATTATTCTGTGAAGCACCACGGTCTGAGCCACGTCTGCTGGGGCCGAGACTGCGGGACTTTCTGGTGTAACGACATCATTGTTCAGACCGACGAGTACGGCGTGATCTCTAAAGTCTCGGACAGGTACCGGCTCATCGGGGACGTGTTGTTGGGACAGATGGACTTGGGGATCCAGAAGATACAGAAGTCGGACAGTGGGGCCTACTGCTGCAGAGTGGACATAGAGGGCTTCTTCAATGATAAAAAGATCTCTTACACGCTACAAGTTATGAAAGGCAAGTTTAATGATTGTTTATAAAGTTGGACAAGATTTGGAGAGATTTTAATTTAAATAAAAGTTATTTTTTTTCCATCTTTTGAAGCCTCAACAACTGTGGCTCCAACAACTACAACCCAAATTACAACAGAACCAATCGAAACACAGACAGGTGAGGGATATTTTGAAGGCTAAAAGCTGTACTGTACAATGAACTGAGAACAGTGAACAGAGGAGGGGGGTTATAATAAAAAATAATAGATGTGATCAACCCTCTTCAGCTGATCACAGTAAGTAAAGAAAGTTGTTTTAGGTGTGTGTGAAATATTATGTTTGAATACGAAATGAGATACTGATTTGCATAAATCTCCAGAACAGAAATCTAAACACTGGATGAGTGCGCAGTAGAAGTTCAAAATTCTTGCTTATGGAAGTTTCCACCATGAAATAAAATAAAAATAAAAAGAGTAAGGTAATTGTAGGAGATTTCATTTATTTCTCGCAAGTGTGATTCTCCCCCTCAGAAGTGCATGTTTTTTAATTGACATTTATTTATTTTTACTTGACATTACAAAAGTACAGTTCTGAGAATAAATCAAGAGTATTTAGAAATATAAACTCAGAATTAAAGGAATAGCCTATAAACTCTCTAAAATAATAATCTTTAAGTCAGCGTTGTAACAAGCAATGCCACAAATCTAAGAAAAAACTTTAAAATGGCAAGATGTGCTCTCAGGATTATGAAAAAAGGCATACTTGTGAGTTAAAATCTCAATTAAAAGGTTTTATCTTGTAGTTTCAAGTAAAAAAAAAAACATAAAATAGCAAGTTTATATCTTGCAATTCTAAGGTAAAAGTCAGAAAAGTGCCAAATGAATTCAGAATTACAAGAAAAAAGTGTTTTTTTTAACATGGAAAAAGATTCCATAGTTACAGTAACTATTATGTTATTACAGTAACTATATATATATATATATATATATATATCTGATAGAAAACATTTTATTGAATCAAAATAGCCAGAAATCTGAAAGACTGAAAAACCAATAGGGTTGTCTAAAGTGTCTTGCCTAAATAAAATCTTTAAAAAGAAAATCTGCTGACTGATTTTAACAGATAATTCCTAAAACATAATTTGCACAGTAAGTGTCAGTTTTTTTCCCCATACTCTTTAGCAGTTAGTCAGACCACCATATGCACTTCAATTATCATTTATGCTTGTACACAATCATATCATAAGACCACAACCCAAATGTCACAGACCCTTGTGGGCAGAGTTAATATTTCTCAGCCAGCTTTTGCAAAAAACGATTTCCTGTGTTTCGTTCTGAATTTTGCAGCATCTCTATCAGATCGGCCCAGAGGAGAGGACTCATCACTCAATGACATTTCCTGGCAGAACGAAACTAATGTGCATTCAGGGGCAATGGTGAGTCATCTAAGAGCATGAAAAACAAACATACAGCATAACTGTTAAGTGATTATGGTACACTCTTGATACTATCTCTAAAGCATAATATGTATTTTAGAACATGAAATATTTGTTGTGCTTTATAAATAGTTGTTTCTGTAGGAAATGGATCACATCCATTTGGAAATCTTATGATGTATTGTATATCTTGCAATAAAACACTGCCAGCAGGGTTTGACATTAACTTTTTTTACTCACTAGCACCTTTTACAAAGTTAAATGCCACTCAGAATTTCCACTTGCTGCATAAATACACTTGTCTTGTAAAATTGGTGTTTGTATCTACATACAGCCTAAAAGTCAAGAAAAATTAGACACATAGTTAGACACATTAGACACAACCTCTGAAATAACTAATCAGAGTTATTTCAAATCTCACAACACTGAAAAAGTAAGGGCCTCACGGTGGCGCAGTGGATAGCACGTTCGCCTCACAGCAAGAAGGTCGCTGGTTCGAGTTTGCATGTTCTCCCCGTGTTGGCGTGGGTTTCCTCCGGGTGCTCTGGGTGCTTCGGTTTCCCCCACAAGTCCAAAGACATGCGGTATAGGTGAATTGGGTAGGCTAAATTGTCCGTAGTGAACGTGTGTGAATGGGTGTGTGTGGATGTTTCCCAGTGATGGGTTGTGGCTGTAAGGGCATCCACTGCGTAAAAAACATGCTGGATAAGTTGGCGGTTCATTCCGCTGTGGCGACCCCAGATTAATAAAGGGACTAAGCCGAAATGAAAATGAATGAATGAATGAACAACACTGAAAAAGTAAATATGTTTTATTAATACTTTAGAAAATAAATACATATATTTGATTAACATGTACTGCACAGTAGTAACACAAAGTAACATTACCGAACAATTTGACACCCCCATCAATGCATAATTCACACCCTGCTTTTAATACATAAATACCAAATTAACTACCCGCTGGTCATTAGACAGTCCACGCTTACTGATGTCCATACGTTTTATTTTTATTATGGAAAACTAAAGAAACACACAACATAATCAAAGGACATCAATAAATAAATAAATAAATAATGAAATACAAATAACAACCCTTTTACCGTGTTGGCCTGGTTATCAGCAGTAGAATAACCAGGAGCATTGAACATGTGTTTGTGTCAATGTCTCGACATATCGTTTGTGCCAACTCTCACAGGTTAAATTAATCAGTGGGGGTCACATGACCTCAGTCTCAAATAATGCAACCAAATTAAGACAAATATAATATGAAAATAACGCACACAGAGATACAAATTATAAAGTAACAAAAACCCCAAAAGAAATAAATCCAAAACTGACCTGTTGATGTCGAAAAATTTATTAGTAAACAAATAAATAATGATAATGTTTTGTGAACTAACCTTTAAGAGTCTTGAAATTCTTCTAAATGTGTGATTTTAAGATGGAGGAGCCAATCTCTAGGATCATGCTGCAGATTAACATCCCGGTGTTGTCTCTGTCTCTCAGTCTGCTTCTGCTTCTTCTTGGTGCTCTGGCCCTTCTGACCTTCAAACGTATGTATTGCACTCAGCTATTATTCTAATGGACATTGAAGAAGTTCACTTCCAGAATGATTGGTCAGCATTGACATCCACTTGACTTCCATAGTATTCTCCTCATACTATGTAAATAAATGGTGACCATAAACCTTTCGGAAACCAACATTTTTAAAAATATCTTCTTTTGTGCATCCCACTTTATATTAGGTGGCCTTAACTAATACGTACTTACACTGAAATAAATCATTTGTTACAATGTACTTATTGTGTAAATACAAGTTTTTTTTTTTAACATTGTACGTAATTGCGTCTGTAATTAATTTCTAAAATTTAATTCTTGGTTGACCATCCTTTACACTGTAACCCACTCTTAAACCTACCAATACCACCAAACCTGTCCCTAACTCTACTCGTATCCCACCTCAAGAGCACAAGAAGTGTTCTGCAATACATTATGAACATATTTAGTACACTGAATTTATTTATTTATTAAATAAATAAGTACATAGTAGTTAAAGTAAAGTGGGACCTACCCTTTTGTGGTTAAGAGAAGCAAGAAAGTTTGACATGTTTGTGTAAAGTAGAGGCTGAGTGATTGATGACAGATTTTACATTATGGAAGTGAACTGCTCCTTTAATTGAATGAACTATTGTAAGTAAATTGAGACTGAATGTGCTTGCTTGTTCTCTAAACAGTCAAAACAAAAAATTGCTTAAGGGGGCTAATAATATTGACCTTGAAATGTTTTAAAAAAATAATAATAAACTGCTTTTATTCTAGTTGAAAAATACAATTAAGACTTTCTCCAGAAGAAAAAATATTATCGGAAATACTGTGAAAAATTCTTTGCTCTGTTAAAGATAATTTGTGAAATATTTAAAAAGGAAAAAAAAATCACAGGAGGGCTAATCATTTTGACTTCAACTTTATGCAAATTCTGATTGACAGGTGGCTTTTATGGGAAGGCATTAGACAGTGGGTGGTAAGTATGATTCATTCACCAAAACCTTTCACAAAATGCTTTCTGTAATGCTGTGTAATCACAATTATTGCTGTGTTTTTTGTCCTCAGTTTCTCAAAGGAGCCCAGACACATTATTTATGAAATACGCACAAGAAGACCAGTGGAGGAGAACATCTACACCCTGGAGTAGAAACAAAACATGACTGATTCTCAACTTAATAGGATAGTTCACCCCAAACGGATTTTATGAAACTCATAAAGTAAAGGGAAAGTAACTGAGGACAGATTTGTATTTTGTCTGAGGACAGATTTGTTAAACTGTCCATTTAATACATACAGACATATTCTGCAAGTCTTCAGAATTATTCATAACGGTATAATTCATTCAAAAACTGGGGCTCTTTTATTTGCATATAAAATACCAATATTTTGAGGAAAAATGACTGATGTTTTTGTGTGAAGTTTATCTTTAAATATGGAAACTCATGTAAAGTTGTACAAATTGAAGAAAAAATATATCCTACGCGTTAAAAATAAAAGTGGAATATTTACTTTTGTTCATGTGTTCGCTTATTAATGGAGAACATTTAAACCAATGTAATTACGTTAAACTTATTTTAAGGATTAATACACTTTTTACCAAACGATGGTACAATTTCCTTAATTTTCGTATTTTAGTCACTTAGGTTGTTTTTTTAAAATAAATTGAATCAGTTTACTATTTATTCATCATTGTGCCTCGTCAGATCATAAGGGCTGTGTGACCGGTTACAGGTACTGGCTAATAGAAACCTTTTAGCATATGAGCTTTAATTTGACCTCAAGTAAAATACCTTTAGCCTCAATTGAATTATTGAAAGAAAACACAGTATCAAGTATCTAGCGTAAACATCAAATTCAGCAAACAAAAGAAGAGACAAAATGGTCAAAGAATTTTGAAATAGGCTAATATTTTGAATTTGATCTTTTTTTATTTATTTATTAATATATATATTTTAATCAAACTGCCATTTGTGTCAACACATTTGAAACAAAGATTGCTTGGCATAAATGTTGTTGTGTAATACGCTGTGCATTAGTTGTGCTGGGATAAAAAAATATTTAGCTATTTTGTATGTCCCAGTGTAGGCCTAAATTATTATTGCAATTGTTTACATTGTGTTGTATATTATGTGACTTTTGGACCTCTGGTGGTTTAAAGAATAAAGTTTAATTTTCTTTAGCAGAAAGATGTTTGATTAAGTTTGCACCGTATAAGAATGTAGCACTGGCTGTACACATTTAAGATGAAACAAGAGTTTAAAAGCATAAGCTACATATTTTAGAATTCATGTTATAGTTTTTTATAAAAATATAAAAAGTAAAAGTGCTAAACACAAAACATGTCCAAGAATAGTAAAATATAAACATAAAAAACAGCCATGTGTGGCTTATACATAACATTCGTTTTTGTGAAGACAAAAAACCTTTTATATGACATAAGTATGACCCTGGAACACAAAACCAAGTCTTATGCTGTACGGGTATATTTTTATAGTAGCTAAAAATACACCACAGGTCAAATTGATCCGTTTGAATTTTCTGCTAAAAATCATTAGAATAGATATAATTTCCCATGAAGGCATTTTGTAAATTTCCTTCCACAAATCTATCAAATCTTAATTTTTGATTAGTGATATGCATTGATAAAAATGCAATTTAGACAACTTTAAAGGCGATTTTCTTTTTCAGTATTTTGAACCCTCAGATTCCAGATGTTTCATTTTTCAAAACCCATTACCTTTTGACTAGTTTTGTAGTCCAGAGTCACAAATGTGCAGTTTCATATGAAAAAGAGGAGCACAAAAAGTGACATTTTACAGAATATTGAAGCATGTGTCATTTTCAACAAATGAAAGCCCTGCAGATATAATGATGATTTCATATGCAGTGGACCAATGAACATCACAAGCATGATGTGTTCAATAACCATCAGCTAGAGGCATAATAATTCACATTCAGCCAACATTATAAATATATAGAATAAACACGCAGCCTCCAATCTGCATGCATTATGAACCGAGTGAAATCAGCTGGTCTCTGGAAAGTTCTTGGTCATCATTGTCCACTATAGTGCTGTGAACTGAAGAGATTTGGGGAGAATCTGCATCTGCACATGAAGAGAGGCCAAATATTACAGTATGGTTTTATGTTTTAAAATAAGGCTATTTTCTCAGTATCAGTCACAAAAAAACGTACTGCTTTCTGTGTTTATTGTCCTCACGGAGACAAGAGTGATGTTTTCCTTCTCACCGTTGCTGGTCAGGTTGCTTGATTAAAAATCGAGACACTTGTTTAATCTTAAATCATTTTAACAGAGCTGTTATCAAATTAAATTAATCAATCAAAATACAACAAAATAAATAAATAAATATACATTGCTGGGTTATTTCAACCCAAATCTGGGTAAAATATGGATAAACTGCTGCTCAACTGCTGGGTTAAAATCGAGCTATACACTTAATTCAAAGATTTATCTCAGCATTTGTGTTTTACCCAAACAACAAAGCATTTTTAGAGTGTATATTTTATTTAGCAATTTTATTTATTACCCATAATTATATTATACCTCTTGTTATATTATGTGCTGGGGTTATTATTATTATTATTATTATTATT
>CAIGQW010000287.1:4448024-4464500 GCA_903798125.1 Danio choprae | reverse complement strand
GAGAGAGAGAGAGAGAGAGAGAGAGAGAGAGAGAGGGAGGAGGTGATAGAGGGTAGAGGGAGACAAAAACCAAGAGAAGAGCATGGCCAGCTCTGGGTGGTTTTGCTCACCACTCTGAAGAGTTTGTTTGCCTCCAGAAAGCACTCCGCTGGGCAGCATCCCGGTCGGGGTCAGACCCTTAAGGGTCAACACATTCTCACTCTCCTCTCTAAAATGACAAGATATAACCACCAAAAATAATAGCTTTTGGGTCTGTGATGTTGTATTATTCTCAACAACGTTCTTAAAAATAAAGGTTCTTTGTTGGCATTCATGAAGAACCTTTGTCTTTTCATTCCACAAAAGATTCTTTAGATAAAATGTGACCTTGTGTCTTAAATTGTATCTGTCAAAATAGTAGATTTTTCTTTTATGCCAAAAACCATCAGAATATTAATTAAAGATCATGTTCCATTAAAATATTTTATACATTTCCTACTTGAAGTATATCAATCTCGATCTTTGATTGGTAATATGGATTACTAAGCACTTATTTTGGCAACTTGACATGCGATTTTCCCAATATTTACATTTTGTGAACCCTCAGATTCCAGATTTTCAAATAGCTGTATCTTGGTCAAATACTGTCCTATCCTAACAATAGCTAAGCATACATCAATAGAAAGCTTATGTATCTCAGCTTTCAGATTATGTATGAATCTTAATTTAAAATTTTGTGTGTAAAATGTTTTACACTTATGACTTTGGACTTATGGTTTTGTGGTTCAGGGTCACATATAAATGTATACAAAAAATGGTTGTCTTAAGAACTGAAAGATTACTTTTAAAATCCAAAATGGTTGAAAAGTAAAAGTTAAGCTTATTTAATATATAATTTATTATTATTATATATTTTTAGTAAAAATTTTGGCTTTACCAGTAAAAAAAGATGAAATAATTAAATAAATGGCTTAATTAATTTGAAATGAAAAGCATTGCTTTTTGTAAAAGCATTTGTTAACATGAGCTAACAACATTAGGTAATTAATTAACAATGAATAATACTTCTACAGCATTTATCAGTTTCTGTTAATGTTGATTTATATATTTTATAATACACTGCAAAATTAGTAACCATTAGTTAATGCACTGTGACAATGCACAAACAACTTTTCCATTATCGAACCACTTTAAGTGCTATGTCTTTACACCTATATCTTTAAAGATGGTGCTATATAGCGCCTTAACCACCTCAAATAACTGCAGAAGAACCACTACTGAGCATAACCAGTTCTTTATAGGTGCCATCTAGCACTTAAATTGGTTCCCCCTATGATTACAAGACAAAGAATCATTTTAGTGCTATCTAGCAGAGAGCACACAACTCCATATTATACATTTAAATAATTGTTTTGTTTTTCGTAAAACCTTTAAAATATTTTCCATACTAAATGCTACATTTCAATACTTTCTTGTGTCCCAGTTTAATGTCTCTGAATTTCAGCAATTCTAAGAAACCTTTGCTCAAGCTATCATATCTGACAAGCACGAGTGGTTTGTGAAGCATAAGACTCTTCTGACCGCAGTCTGAATGACTCAGCCCGAGGAAGCCCCATTTGTACCTGAGCACGGAGAACATCTTGGCCATTTTCCCAATAGCACGGATCTTGTTCCTAATCACCTCTTTCCGAGCAGCTGCTGCATTTGCTGTGGGCGGAAAGAAGAAAAATGAAGCAGTCTCATTCTGGATGACCAGAGGCTAAAAACCCACAGAAACTTTTATTCTTGTGTATACAGAGAGGCAGACACACTAGAAGTCATATATATTGTGTTGGTGGCAGAGTAACTACAGTAACTTCAAGAAATGGTAGTACTAACTAAACCACACATTTCAGTAGTGTGACTGAAGCTAAAGCTACTTTTTGTACATTGTCAAGTAGCCCTTTTTAAAATTGACCATGGTTTTGCTAAAAAAAATCCAAACAACAACAAAACATGGTTATTGTTAAAACTACAAATTCACCACAGTTTTGCTGTAACCATAGTTCGACCAGGGTTGTTGTATTAAAACTGTGGTTTAACAAACAGTAATCAGTCGGCCAAAAACATGTTACTATACTCTTACTATGATAAAACCATGCTTAATGCTCATAAGGGTGAATGGGGTGTAAAGTGTTTAGTGAAATGAAATTCATTCACACCAAACCCTCATTGTTTCTGAATACAGCTTCACCGTGATTTAAATTGTTCTAACTAGCGTGTAGCTTGTAACTCGAAATGCTTCAGTAGCTTTCCCAGTACTTGTTAGTGACAAGTTGCTACGTCAAGTTTAAGGGCCTTTTCTGTCAAGAAATCATATTATATTTGAGTAGTGTGACTGTAGCTCAGCTAACAAGCTATTTTCCCACATTGTCACACTGACGAATAGGGTGTAAAATGTTCAGTGACATGAAATTCATTCACACAAAACCTTTATCAAAGACATGCAGCTGTGATTATGTTAAATAATAGCAAAATTGTAGCAAATAAATAAAAAAGTTCTCAGCTAATTAGTTAGCTGCTAGCCTATGTCTAATCACCATGATGACTTAACTTTAAAGTAGCACTCCTAAGCGCTAGTTACTTTAGCGGCTAGCTAAAAGTCAAGTACAAAGAGTGTTAACAATCACAGAACCACAAGAATGCAACTTAACACGAAAATGCTGAAAGGCCTATGAATCTTTATGTACGTGGTGTCAAAGAAAACCCTCTCTGTCAAGAAATTGTAATCAGTAGTGTGACAGAGTCAGTAGTATGTTTCAGTAGTGTGACAGAGGCTACGTTTTTTTGAAAATCAAGCTACTTTCCCTATCTTGTCAATAATAAGGGACTTGGACTGATTATGCTAAATAATAGCCTAATGCTATAAAACTACAAGCTAGTTTCTAATGAGTTAGGTTTAAACCTAAACTTGAAAGAAATCAAGTTTAGCTTTCCCAGTACTGGTTAGCGCTAGATACTTTAGCAGCTAGCGAAGTCAAATATAAAGAGCCAGCCTATATAAACAAAGTACCACAATAATGCCACTTAAAGATATTGAAAGGACTATGAGTCATAATCCAGGATGTACCTGACGTCAAGAAGAAAAGGCCCTTTCTGTTGCGAAATCATAATCATGCTGGGTGTCTGGGCACTCATAAACAATGTGCATTTTCAATAAAGACATGTTGGAGTGAACAGGTGAACAGGATGCCTCACCATCAAATATTTCTTCTCCATCATTCATCAGCTCATCGTCAGAACAGATGCTCAACACATTCACCAGCATCTCCGTGACTGCAGGCAAAGGCAGATGATCAAAATGATATTTAGTTGAAAGTATAGACATATTCTTAAACAAATAAAAAAACATAAGAAATATTACTATATTAAGCTAGGATGCATTCATTTGATCAAAAGTGAAGGTGGTATAAAAAGTTATAGAAGATGTTATTATGTGCTTTCTATTTAACAAACAATCCATAACATTACGTATCATGGTTTTTATAGCGGAATTAGCATTTGACATATTACAAAAGAAAATGGTTAGTTTAAATGATAACAATATTTAAAAGAAATACACATTTTAACAAATATATAATGTATAATACTATTTATATTGTTTTTATAAGTTTATAAAGTTGCTAAATACAGACTTAAAAAAACTCTTTTTTAATTTTGGTAATTTGTAAAAAGTATTAACGTTAAACTTTTTAGCTCAATTTATTTTTTATTTGTGTTTTCACTGTAATTTTTGGTGATCTATACTAATTCCAAACATTAAACACTTGCTTAAAAACATGCTTTTTATATGCTATCTATTTTAATAAAATTCACAAACATTTTCGCTCAGCAGCACTTTAAAGGATTTCCACTTCAATTTAATACTTTTTTTAGTATTGTGTATTGTGATTGTGACATTTTAGCAATATTCTTAAGTCAATAATTTTGGTTATATTTTTTCATTTCATAATTATATTGTTTGGCAAAAAGACAACTGACCACCACTCAAAGCTTATGATCATTGTTAATATAAATCTTTACATGAACTAATCAATTATTACAATCTAAAGTTTAATATAAATATACATGAGTTAACATGATCAATCAACAGCTTTATTTTTATCTATATAATTTAAATATCTTTTATATTTTATAAATATATTCTATATATTTTATATAGTTTATTTAACTAATGTTGACAAGCTTACATGTTAAAGGTTTGCAGTTTTTTACCCTATTTATTAATTAATTAATTTATTTTTTGTTAACACTTTATTTTAAGGTGTCTTTGTTACCTGTCTTACCTGTATTTACTAATTACAATTAATTATGCATAATTACAAACAACTAACCCGAATTCTAACTCTAACCTTATGGTATAAGTAATTAATTACTAATAAGCAGTTAAATGTTCCACTGTAACAAAGGCACCTTTAAGTAAATTACAATTACGTTGTCTATTTATTCATTTTATGCTCTCTCAGAAATTTGGCAAATTACTGATCTGAATCAAGTCAGGGTCAGTTTGACCTGCAACACAATGTACCTTTCTCTCCCACAAATGGCAGCGACCAGGTGAAGACGTCCATGAAATTTGGCAGCCAGTAAGGATGAGGGGAGCAGTTAAACTGCCGGATGTTCATTACATTGTTCTCATACTTCAGAACGGCAGCTGAGGAAGTAAAATAATAAGAAAAAGTAAGCCTCCGGTATTTGAGCGCTATTGAATCAATCATATGAGCAATAATCTCCAGAGAGCAAGTCTTCCTGAGACGCCATGCTTCATAGCATTCAATTCAAAACTGTTTAGGAAATAATTCACTAAAACAGCGCATAGCGACAAAACCCAAGTTTTTTGGAGAAAAATATGTCAAGAAAATCTAACATACATACATTGCAGTATAAGTACTGTATATCAAGATGTATGCGCTTAAACATTATATATTTTAAACTAAAATCCTCCACTAGATGGCGGTGTTGAGAAGATTATTCTGTGCCATCATCACTCAAACTGACAGTCTATGGCAAGCAGTTTTAACAGAAAACACACATACTAGTATCTATTTTTATGGTACTAGTACTTACTGTGAGTTACTAGTATATTTTCCATTAAGACATTCATTCATTCATTTTCTTTTCGGCTTAGTCCCTTTATTAATCTGGGGTCGCCACAGCAGAATGAACCGCCAACTTATCCAGCATATGTTTTATGCAGCGGATGCCCTTCCAGCTGCAACCCATCACTGGGAAACACCCATACACTCATTCACACACATACACTACAGACAATTTAGCTTACCCAATTCACCTATACCACATGTTTTTGGACTTGTGGGGGAAACCGGAGGACCCGGAGGAAACCCACGCAAACACGGGGAGAATATGCAAACTCCACACAGAAATGCATTTTAGTTGTTATTCCTAGGCTACTAGTTATTATTTATTAATTCTTGGATACTACTTTATTATTATTTATTAAATACTTATTCATTAGAATCTAGTACCTAATGAACAGACACTTGAAATTATTATTAATTAGTACTTCGTCATTAGAAGCTAGTTCTGCTTTATTAGATACTCGTATTTATTCATTAGATATCCTACTAGTACCTATAATCCTTATTAAATACCTACTAATAGCTATTAAACAGGAACTATTTTACACACATTAACAGGTATGGCCGTCTAATAAATAAATAATAAATAGTATTCTAATAATGAATACAGCATCTAATGAATAAACATTAGCATCTAATGAATACGCTCTAGTTTCTAATGAATATGTACTAGTAGCTAATACATACAGACAATTCTCTATTGATTATTTACTCATATGTCTAAGTACTGTCTAATAAAATTCTCTAGTATCTATTTAATCGGTACAATTAATGAATAATAGTATCTATTCAAAATTAACTAATATCTAATGAATAAGTACTAATATTTTCAAAATAAAAAATAAAATAAAAAGAAAGTACTATCTAAGTTGCTGAGACTTTTATTTCAGTATGTTGATGTACTTCCACCTGAAATGGAATATTGAGTAGGGGGCGTGGCTTTTTTGCACTTTATTCTCTCATAGCAAACTAATGGTAAGAGGGGCGTGGTTAAGAATATTGTGGCTCAATACGTCAAACTGGCTTCAACAGAGAAGGACCATCACACCAAATAGTGAGACTTTTTTTCAGTGGTTTTATTTGCAATTTTCGATTTCACACAGACTTTAAAGGAAAATATACTTTTGGCTTAAAAACGAGTACTAGTAGCATGAACGTTGACGCTAGGATTGTTTGTATATTAAATGTTAAAACAGCTTGCCATAGAGGGTCCTGCCCACGCTCTCATCCACCACCTCTCTGTTCCCATCACAACGCATTCACAGTAAGTTAAAGCAAGAATCACCTTTGTTATTGTAAACATCAAGGTAGTTTGGTGCAGAGAAGATGGTGATTAGGGAAGGGAAGCCAGTGGTCTGACTCTTCCTGTACATCCGGTACCTTTAGGAAGAGAAGATTAAAAACACTTTCAGAGCAAAACACAATTTCACTTTCATACTTTCAGAGACAAAGTATTAAAAAGATTTACTTTATATGGGGAAATATACACTTAAACATTAAATAAAGAGTATATTACTACAAAAAATAGAACAAAAGATTGCAAAAACATACCCTGCATCTTGTGCTTCGTGCGCTCGAATGATTGATAACAAGTTATTATTCTGTAGGAAGTCACAGACAGCCGGATAACTGCAACACAAAGGTGGAAAGAAGGAAAAGAGAGAAGAAAGAGAGAAAATATGAGCCAATATTTGGAAACTGTGGGTGGACGCGTCTCAATGTTGTATTGTGCTTTTCGATGTCAGCCAAGCAAAATATTAATGTGTGAATGAAGCATTAGTGCAGCTCATCATGTGTCCAGTAGGAGCAGTACATAGCTAAACTAAAGGATTATCACTACAACTAAAAACAAAACAAAACGTGTATAAGACAGATTTTTTTCAAGAACTAAAATAATAAAAGAGTTTTTTTTAACAAGATCTACATTTACAGGATAGAATAAATATGCAATTTGAGTTATATATACATATATCTTTTGCCGAATGAGATTTTATTTCAACATAAAATACTTGAAACATCAAAGTAGACACTTTATTTGCATTTAATATGATTTCTATTTATATAAAATTCCTTCTGTAAATTTAAATTGATGCAGACACCAAAAAGCCATGTACAATAACATTCACACACATCTGCACTCAAAGTCTCAAACAATCTTGACACAAATTGTGTTTCAGTGAAATGAATAATTAAAAGCGTCTTCATACCTTATCACATAATGCTGTATGAACATTCTCAAGCCAAGAACCTCATACTTTTCTAGTGCATCTTTCACATGAATATAAAGAAGACCGAGCACCATTCACAGCAACTGAAAAAATGATTCGTTGGATTTACAGTTTTTTAGGGTAAGTGGATGCAAACAATTTATATGGACAAACTTCATTTGTTTGTTTAAATTCAGTCCGTATAAATTGTTTGCAACCACTTTCCTTAATTTTTTTATTTATTTGTTTAAATCATTTTTCAGTGTAATCTTTGCTATTTATTTAATCAGGAAGGTCCCATTGAGATGAAAATAAATCTCTTCTTCTTTCAGGGGGTGTTGGCCAACACTTAATATTAATTTTAACATTCACTAATACTTTATTCAAATTATTCAAAATTATTAACAATTTGAAAACCATCAGTGGGCGATGCGGTGGCGCAGTGGGTAGCACAATCGCCTCACAGCAAGAAGTTTGCATGTTCTCCCCGTGTTGGCGTTGGTTTCCTCCGGATGCTCTGGTTTCCCCCACAAGTCCAAAGACATGCGGTATAGGTGAATTGGGTAAGCTAAAATGTCCATAGTGTATGAGTGTGAATGAGTGTGTATGGATGTTTCCCGGTGATGGGTTGCGGCTGGAAGGGCATCCGCTGCATAAAACATGCTGGATAAGTTGGCGGTTCATTCCGCTGTGGTGACCCCAGATTAATAAAGGGACTAAGCCGAAAAGAAAAGGAATGAATGAATGAAACCATCAGTTTCTCGGGATTTACAATTTATATTTATGTGTTTTGTAAAAGGTTATTTTTGTTTGATTCTGTGAAATATTCAACACATTTATTCCCAATTTAAAACAAAAGGTTGTAATTTAGAATAAGTTGCATAAAATAACAATAAATTACATTTAATAATTATTACAATAATACCTACAAGCTTCTGGACATTATATACACCTATTTAAAAAAAAGAAAAAAGACAATAAAATACAATGCAAATGAAAACATTTGTTATTTTGACCAATTGTTACTATCTGAAAAAAAAACAATAATTAAAAATAGCTCTAAATTATATTCAAATTATATTTGAAATGTTATCAACTCAATTTTCAGTGAAGCAGTGTCCACACTCTCCACACTGCTCTATTCCATCCCATGGAAATGAATGCAGAATGACTGTCAATCTTCACCATTAAAGACTGTAACCGTTCACTATTAACGTACGTTTGCCTACAACCCAGAGAGTGTGTAAAAGAGTGTGTTTGTCTAATGAGGATCCACTGCTGCTTTACACCGCTCTCCTCCTCTCTCTTCTTCCTCTGCGTCTCTCTTTCTCTCTCTCTATCACTCGCTCCAGTTTGCGAAGAGGAAACGAGTCGTCATGGCAACACCACACTGCAGAGCCCTTGGGGATTGTGGGATAGATCGCAGAGCTGCTGTCCGCAGTGTAAAGCCCTTCAGTCCATCTCAGTGTTTCTGCTGACTACAGGATGATCCGCAGGCTGAAAGGGCATCCCCTCCTTCCCCTCGTCTGACAGCTTCAACCCAGTCTCAAACGGCCAGACGCTCCACTATCAGCAGAAGGTCTGGGCTGCTTTCACATTACATCAACTGGATGGCTTTTCAGAAAGTATATTATTTGGGAGACACTATAAAATTTGCTGTAAGAATGTAAGGATGATACATTTATGCGCACTCCTGAGAACCGTTCCATTCTATGACAAACGAACGCTTATAATGTTCATGATGACGCTGAAAGATTCATTCTGTGCTCTAATGCTAATGTGTGGTGCAAAAATAGGGATTCATTCAAACAATAGTTTTGTATAGTCAGATCTTCATACACTGTTAAGGTTTTGTAAATTACACAGTATTTAACTGTAAAATGAACTGTATTTTACTGTAGGACAGTTATGCAATATGTTACTGTATTTTAAAGTTGCATTGTTGTATATTTTACAGTAAAAATATGCATACAATTCTGTAAATACATATACAGCGATATAAAGGTGCTGCAAATGTAAATATAGTATTTTTTTCTTTAATTGATTTACAGTAAGTTACTGGGGAACTGGTGCCAGTAAGTTACTGTGCTGTAAATTCTACAGAAAACTGTTAACAGCGTAGTCTATGGTCTCAAATACATGTTATAATACAACTGTCTTAATTAACAGTGTAATTTTAATGAGATTATCTGTTGACATAATGGTGGTGAATTGCAGAGCTTGTACTGTGCATAATCAATTGCCACACTGAACAACAATGCGTGGACAGATTTTGTGAGCTGTGCTAATTTGACAAAAAATAACAAACAATATGTCTTAACATGGCCTCACAGTGGCGCAGTGGGTAGCACGTTCGCCTCACAGCAAGAAGGTCGCTGGTCGCTGGTTCGAGCCTCGCCAGTTGGCGTTTCTGTGTGGAGTTTGCATGTTCTCCCTGTGTTGGCGTGGGTTTCCTCCGGGTGCTCCGGTTTCCCCCACAAGTCCAAAGACATGCGGTATAGGTGAATTGGGTAAGCTAAATTGTCCGTAGTGTATGAGTGTGAATGGGTGTGTATGGATGTTTCCCAGAGATGGGTTGCAGCTGGAAGGGCATCCGCTGTGTAAAACATATGCTGGATAAGTTGGCGGTTCATTCCGCTGTGGCGACCCCAGATTAATAAAGGGACTAAGCCGAAATGAAAATGAATGAATGAATGAATGTCTTAACATTACTTCAGAGAATTTCTGCCTGTAAAAAAACTACCAAATAAGAGTCAGTTTTAATAAATAATTACAGCGGTTTTAGCCCTAAAACAGGAAGGTTGTTATGCGTTTTGCCTGTTTGTTTGCATGACAACAGTGTTTTTGAGATTTGAAGTGCACAAATCTGAAAACATGTTTCCATGTGGACGTTTGAGAAAAAATGAGAATCTTTGAAAACAATGACGTCATCCACATACATAATACGTGTTTAGGGAGGTGTAGATTAAAGGCAAGCACAAAAAACCCCACTACAATTTCTACAATCTACAATGAGCCGCTGACTGCACTTCATCACTTCCCTACAGGTACTATACTAACAAGATGACAGTGTCAAATACTGGCCTGACGTCCATAATACAGTGTTTTTGGTCATTTTCAAAAATGTGTAAATGTAAAACATTTTTAAAATGCAAGGAAAAAACTTTTTTGGCTCCATTTTTGTCTTGTAAGTGCAGCCCGAGTCATTTGTACAAGCAGCTTATTATGATATATAGTTACGTTTGGAAGTTATGCGCCTTCTAGCTGTAAAAATAATGAGGTGCTGTGTTGCACAATCAAATCAATAGAAAATACATATGACCCGCTATTTTTCACTTTACGCAATTTGCAGAGGCCTTTTAACATGATTAACAGTTTATTCAAAATAAACATTTTAGCAATAAATGTGATTTAAACCATGATGGCATTCAATCCCTACTATTTATTTGTCAATTTACATTAATATTAATATTTTTGTGACCATGAAAATGCAAAACGCAAAAAAAAAAAGTAAAAATTGTAAATGATTTTAAAAACAGAAGAACCACAAGCTTCACATTAATGTGCCACAAATGCTACTAATTGAACTTAATTTAAATCTGAATATTGTGTGCAAAAACACTCAAAAGTCTAATAAAAACTAAAACTTCACATAAAAAATATACACTTTGCTCATAATAGGCAATTTATTTGTCACCAATCCCTTTATTCTACAGTTTAAACAAGTGTGCATGTGCATAAAGGCTATCACCTAAACAAAACAGTGAATGGAGTGAAAGAGGACTGATTAAACACCACCATGGTGATTCAGGGAGGTGGGCAGCTTGAGGAACACTGACAACACAGATTAAAACAAATGGCTTCTGTGAGCCTTGCATAACAGAGATGTGTGTGGGTATCTATCCGTCGAAGTAGAGTACGCAGCGCTCCGTGTATGTGTGATAAACTTTAAAATACTCTGATAAAAAACTCTGTCTTGTGTAACATGGCTGCCTCTATTGTGCACATAACACACAGACACACTAATGACTCTAGATCACTGGCACAAATCTGCGGTACACACCAGATATAAACAGAACAAGAGGAGATGGTATACTAAATGCTAATGCTATTGCTAAAACACAAACATTCAAATGCCTTAAAACAATAAACAAGCCATTCAGGTCTCGCTCTATGAGAAGCACACAGTCATACACATCAAATTTTTAGCAGTGTGTGAAATATTAAGAGGCTGTTGCTTTATGCAGTCGGAACAGAGGGTAAAAAACAACAGCAGCCCTGAACACCTGGAGAGACCCGACAACCCCCCACTGACTCGCCTGTCCTTACACACACACACACACACACACAGAATTACGCACACACACACACTGACTCAAATATGTGCACAGTATGCCGCACACGCGTATACATACACGCCAACATGCGCACATCAGTGCACATACATCACAGGCACCACACGTACATACATAAATTTAGTCTTGTGGGTTTCTGTAACGTGGCTGCTTCTTACCATCTAACACATAGATAGATAGATAGATAGATAGATAGATAGATAGATAGATAGATAGATAGATAGATAGATAGATAGATAGATAGATTTGCACAGAAAAGTTATTTAGCTGTCATATTTTAATTGGGCAAGTTGTCATACATTTATTTACATAAATTTACATATATTTACATTAATATATTATTTTACCTTTTTTGTTGCATAAATTGATGTTTATGCATATATGCACAAATAGTTTTTATGTATGTTATCTTTTATGTTTTTTTGTGGGTTTTATGACTTGTTTTAATGTTTATTTTTACTAGTTGCGCTGAAAATATATAATGTAAGATTCATGTATGACAACTTTTCATATAGCAGTGGTTCTCAATCCGAGGGCCTCATTACTGTTTTTATATAATACAAACATAGCATAAAATATCTTAAACCACCCACCCCATTCCCCTCATTAATTTGTTATTTTATTTTATTTAAAAAAATATATATACATCTGCTCACATTTTATTTTAAAGTTAATGTGAACCAGAAGTTGCTGAGACATTTATTTCAGATTGTTACTTACAACTGAAACAGAATATTGAGTAGGTGCAGGGCTTTCTTTGCGCATCATTCCCTTGTAGCAAACTAATGGTAAGGGGGGTGTGGTTAAAAAACACTGTGGTCAAACTGACCTCATCAGAGAAGAACCACCCTTCCAAACATGTAAGAAAATGGTCAAGACTTAAAAAATGTTTTAATTAATTGTTAATTGTTTAACTGTTGCCCTAAAGAATAACAATGTGCGCTAGCAAAATAAAATGTTACATTTTGATTTCACATGGACATTAAGGTACAATTTTCCTTATTAATAAACCATTAACTATGAACTCTTAAAACTTGTAATTTGCTGTGTATTAATAGTAGTATAAGGTAGGTATTAGGTAGGATTAGGAATGTAGCATAAGATAATGCAGAATATGTACTTTATAAGTACCAATAAACAGCCAATATCTTATTAATAGGCAGGCACAAAGCCACTAGTTAATAGTGAGAATTGTTATTATTGTTATTAAAGTGTTAGCATACATCTTTTTAGTCAAGCCAATCTTTCAAATATTTTATCATGTTAGAAATTATGAGAAATTCTAATACTTTTAAGGACTATAGGGGCCACTTTTACACAGCCTGTCAACATGTCTCCTCCAACACACGCTGAAACACACAGTCTTAAACACACAAAGGTCACCCACCTGTAGAAGTATGAGCAGCCTCTGACTGTGTTGTGGCTAAAGTACTCTTGGCTCTTTTCATTGCCGAAGTCCTCCAGAGGATCAGACCACAGCAAATCACACATAGGCCCGAACGCTGGGGGCTCCTTGAATCGGTCCAACTAGGCCACAGAAGCATAAATATAAAAACCAATACAGAAATACACAAACATACAGTGCTTTCTTGTGGCCATGCATCAAATCCCTCTCCTCCCACACAGCGCACTGCTGTTCACGCATGGCTTGGCAGTACCTTCTTTATGTCATCTAAGGTCTGTATTTCTGGGGACAGGCCACCGTGGACACACAGGAACTGTTGGTTCATGAGAGCGGCCAAGGGCAGACAGTCAAACGCGTCCATACAGACATCGTAAACCTGCTCTGAATACTTGATTTTACCTGAAACAGAGAGAGAATGACAGTGAGCGAGTACAAAGAAAAGTAACGCATTTATTCATTCATTCATTTTCATTTCGGCTTAGTCCCTTTATTAATCAGGGGTCGCCACAGCGGAATGAACCGCCAACAATGATGCATTCAGTTTGTAAATGACGCTTTGGTCACACTTTATTTAATGGTACAATTCTTGCTTTTAATAAATCATTACCTAAGACTTTTAGCTCAATTAGGTATTAATTTTCTTCTCATTAACAGTTATTAAGGTAGCTGGGTTTAGGTATTAGAGATGTAGAATTAATCATATTTCATAAGCACTAATAAACAGACATGATCTTAATAATGCGCGATAAGCCAGTAGTTAATAGTGGGTATTGGTATTTAAACTAAAGTCTTACGGATGCTTTATTTGTGATTTTTCTACAGAGCATCAGTCCTCATAAACCTGCTGAACTTTTTGCTTTATGATTATTCTTAGAAGTGAAGAAAAATAAACCCAGTTTATTGTTTATAGACTACCTTAAGTATGCCCTTCATGAGTTTATCTTCCACAAAAATGTGAATATTGAACCTTCCGAGCACCACCAAAACATTAAGAGCAGTTCCTCAAATCTGTCAATCACGTTCCAGTTCCATCAATAGGAGAGTTTGGGGTGACTACTGTAAAGCAGGCTGAGCCAGAGGGTGTTTAACTGGTCTGGGATAATGACTAATGCATTACATAAGAAAAAAAATTCTGATTCGCTTCCAGAAGTGCAAGACTATATTCAAAGACTTGCCAAAACACACAGGGGAAAGCAACAGGGTAAAACAAGGATAAACACTGGTGGTTTCAGTCGAGATGCTGAACTTGTGGAGTTTCTTCTTGACAGGTAAGTGAAATAAGAGTATTCTTTTTGTTTGTTTTTATCACAAATGTTAGTTCTTTACTGTCAAGCCCTCTACTATAACTGTTTCTAGCTACTGTAAATTAAAGACAGAAAATACATTTTTCTACATAGTCTGGTTATGAAAGTTTTTCCCAGCTGTTGTCGTCAGTTATTATGAAATTGTTACTATATGTTTTTTTCATGATGCTGCAGAGCATGACACATCTGACTCTTCTGGATATTCGTTTGGAGTTATTGCGCTCATATCACACAGAATGTGGCAGTGAGAGGCGCCATTTTAAACTTGTTTTCTACAGGCAGTGAACATTTTGCATGCTGTTTATTCACCCTGGGCATCTTGTGTTTTTGTAGGAGTGCTCTGAGCACCTGAAGTTGCAAAAAAACTCTGAAAAGTGCCCGATGTCTTTTGCATTTTATTTTTTTATTGTTCAATGGAATGGAGGAAGAAGTGGGCAGCAAACAAAACTTTAAAGTGCTCATACTACACTGACAGACAGCTAATTTTGTGGTTACCTAAAAACTTTAAAAAATAACAAATACAAAATTGTTACAAATAAAAAAATCTAAAACAGACGTGCCTAATGTAACACATCATGTTCATGATTTGGGTTCTGCTTGTATGTATAGCATATGATATATTTCTTTTAATGACTTATAATGATGTATTTAAAGGATTCATTTTAAAAATGCTGTCTTGATGCATTAAGCCACGTTTAGAATTTGTGAATGTCCCAAAAGCAAAGTTTGTTAAGTGAGAGAAGGTGGACTAGAAATCACATGGCTCATCTTATCACAAATATTCATAATGCTGATATTTATAAAACACCATTGATTTGCTGTTAATGAAACCACAAATCTGTCACTTTCCTTGTTGCAAATGAATGAGAGAACTGGAAACCAAACAGAATTCTCCTCAATTTTTTAGATGCTTGTACAAAGTGCTTTTAGTGCTTATAAAATATGATCTATTCTACATCTCTAATCCTACACAATACCTAAACCCAACTAACTATTAATAATAAGAAAATAATACTTTATTGAGGTAAAAGTCTTAGTTACTAAAAGTCTAAAAATGCATATTATATATGCTGCATATAACCGGCTGCAGCATGGTTGAACGCTTTGCTACCTTGCAGAATAAAAGAGGTAAACATTTGTGTATTTTTTATTTTAGTGCAATTTTATCAGCAGTCAGAATGTCATGTGTAATCTTAATGATCGCGTCTATGGCAACATGAGATTTTTTTTGTCTACTTGCAACATTCCCAATTAAGACATTAACTATAAATGCCAAATTATCCTTTGCCAATGTTCAAATCGTACTGTACCTTTAATTCAAGAAAATATATTCTCAATGATGATTGCTTATTCCAATACAATAAAGATTCTGACATTACAAACATGACTGGGCCTGTGTAGTTAGCATGCAAATGTGTTAGCACAGTACATCAAACATTTTTTTTTAAAAGAATAACGACAATAACAAAACTTGTTTTCCGCTGTTTACCCCCTAAGGGTAAACCAAGACAAGTCATTTTGATCATTTTTTTACAGTTCTTCAGCAAGACAAAAGCCCTAATATTTGTAGCAAACAACAGCTATTTTGTAATAACAGCACTTATTATGTTTTTCTTCGGCTTCATTAGGTTCCAGCTGGGAGCAAACTTTAGCGCTCAGCCCCGTGTGTCTGGGTGCGTCACAAACACTCACACAAGACAAACAGAGTCTCCAGACGGAGGAGGTTTGTCAACGCGTGTACTATGCTCATTATGTCTCAGTACGCCACCTCTCTGAAGCATTGGTCACCATGGCCACAGGTCAGTGGAGTAGAGTTTGGTCTGCTATCTCTGAGCTCTGCCGCTCGGCCTCATGGGAAGCGTCCATACTGAATCTAGCATTACCTAATACGCCAAGTCCACCCTCCTCCAGACTGTACTTCTGCTCTGAACTAAAAACCTCACTTACTTCACATTGAAATATTTGTCCTCTCAGGAACAGTAAACACTGCTGAAGTTACACTCTGTGTTTATATGTTTTTTGACTACATATGATCTGTAATTCATGGATAAAAATATTTTACATAAATTAGAAAAATATTGGGCCTCA
>CAIGQW010000287.1:4424776-4443024 GCA_903798125.1 Danio choprae | reverse complement strand
AGACATGCGGTACAGGTGAATTGGGTAAGCTAAATTGTCCGCAGTGTATGAGTGTGAATGGGTGTGTATGGATGTTTCCCAGAGATGGGTTGCAGCTGGAAGGGCATCCGCTGCATAAAACATATGCTGGATAAGTTGGCGGTTCATTCCGCTGTGGCGACCCCAGATTAATAATAAAGGGACTAAGCCGAAATGAAAATGAATGAATGAATTATATTATAATACTTTTTGTGTTGTTATTTTGGTGGTCAAAAGGGCATCAATGTTTGGATGTCAAATGGACATCAAGGTTTTGACATATATTTTGACATATTTTGATTATATCCCTGGCTGGGATATAATCCTCACCACACAAGCATTCCTCTTTCAAGTATAATAAATATGTGATGTTGGTCTTTATTTACTCCAACAACACTAGTTCACTACAAGAACACAGGCATTCTGTCAGGCTCTACCTAAACAGCTCCTTTACTAGGAGATCAATATCCAAATCAATAGATCCATCCTCAAAACGACCATCCATTTAGCCTTAAAAGTCTCGAGGGAAGCGGCTTAAATTAAGATTCCTCTCTTCAAATGAATTACCAGACTTATCTGGCCTAAAATCATACAGCAGCCGCAAGCAGTTCACAGAGTCTGACATACATGCAAAATGGGCCATTAACACAAACCATTAACACACATTATAGAGCAAAAGCCCTAGAAGTAATCAAGCACTGCGGCGTAGTCAGAAAGAGCGAGAGCCTCTAGAGGAAATGATGTCGACAATGGTTAAAGGGACCATTTTCTAGAAGACCAGGGCCACGGGGGCTGCAGTTAGTGTTGTTTTACTTGCTTTCTTTCTGGACTGATAATCGACAGCGAGGTGACAAGTTGAACTCTCTCTCTCTTATCCGCATGCACTCGCTTCTCCACCAACTGGTAAAGAGATTTTTCCGCCCCCTTGTATTCAGCTGTTACCGCTCCAGCCTTTTCATGCTGTGCTTATTTCCCTTCTCTCACCCTGCCTCCTCTACTGCACCCAAGCCATCCATAAAAACACAGATGCATTGTGCAAAACGGTGCACGACACCATCTGACTCTCTCATAGGAGACGTAACAATGGAGACATTAGGAAATGAGTGCATGGGATCATTAAAGGAACACTACACTTTTTTTTTTTTTGGAAAAAGGCTTGTTTTATGAGTTGAGTTTAAGCACTTTTAAATCCATTCAGTCGATGTCTGAGTCTGGGGGAGCACTTTTAGCTTAGCTTAGCTTAGCATAAATCATTGAATCGGATTAGACCATTAGCATGGCACTCATAAATAAGTTTTGAGAATTTTCCCTTTTAATGCTCAACTCTTCTGTAGTCGCATCATGTAATAAGACAGAGGGAAATTGAAAATTTGCTATTTTCTAGGTCGATATGTGTAAGAACTATCCTCTCTTTCTGGCGTAATAATATGCTAAGCTAAGTATAAAGTGCTCCTGCCAAAATGGTTGAACTCAGCTGTTTACAAAATGAGCCTATTTCCAAAAAAGTGGAGTGTTCCATTAAAAACACAAAACATATTCATTTTGTGTGCTTTTGGAGGATCTCATAGGAACTCTGAGTTCTCCAAGATGGGCTTTCGCTCTCCCTCTGGATGCTCGGTTTGCTCCTGATGACTTCAAAACTGCTTGCCTGTTTCCGTCTGAAAGTCCTGTTGTTCAAGTCTTTGTAGATACAGATAGGTTTATATAATCCAAAACGGAGGAGGGGGAAAATGCAGATATGCCCAGTCACGTTGCAGCATCAGAGCTGCATAATGCATGGGTAAATCAGATGCGCCCAGGCTGTGTTAGTAAGTGGCGTTTACTGTATATAAATGAGCAGATCCCTCATATTGAGACATTACATTATGCATGAAGAGGTATATGAATTGTGCATGAAAATGATCCCAGGTCGCGGTGTTAAGTGCTTCTGTTTAAACGAATCGGCTGCTTCTCGGAGCTGATTTTAACTGTGCTCGAGGAGAAACAGGTATTAAATGTGCAATTAACATGCTTGTTCACATTCCCAGGTCACATGGCACCCGGGTACATGAGGAGAAGAATGTAGATGGAATCTAATGTGTGTCACGGTCATTCTGTCATGCTCTTTCTTTTCCTCTTTCAGCTCCTCCTTTTCTCCTCCCGTCTCTTCAGTTCTCCTCCTCTTTGCTGTCCATCACTCCTCTCGCTTCTTCACACTATCCCCCTTTCACCTCTTTTATTGTCGTATTTTCTCCCTCTTTAACTTCCTGGAGATAAACAGGATCATTTATTCATCTGCTCATCTCTTCTCCTCTCACTTCTTGTCCATCTCTTTGACAGTTCTCCTCTTTAATCTCACCCGCTCCTCTTATTCTCCTCGTTTTTCCATCTAGTCTTATCAATCTCTTTGTCTCTGTTCTTTGACAGTTCTCCTCTTCTCCTTTCTCTCATCTGCTCTTTTTAGTCTCATCTCTTCATCTCCTCCTTGCATTGTCTCATTTCTTTATCTCTTCTCTTCTCATGCCCTCATTTTCCTTTCCTACTCATCCTCTCTTCTCTTTCTCACTTCATCATTTCTTTCATCTGCTTATTTTAGTTTCTGGCATGTTCATCTCATCTTCTCTATTAATCTTTTTCTTATTCTCCCTTCATCATGTCTTCTCTTCTCTTCTCATCTAATCTCTTATCACCTCATCTTCTCAAATATAATCTCATCTCTTCTCTTCTCATCCATTCATTTTCTTCTGCTCTCCCCTCATCTCATCTCATTTTTTCTCTTCTCATCCCATCTTTTCTCATCTCATCCCTCCTCTTCTCTTGTCATCTCTTCTCTTCTCGTCATCTCATCTCTTCTCTTCTCATCTCATCTCATCTCATCCATTCCTTCTCTTCTTCTGCTCTCTTCTTATCACTTTGTCTCCTCAAATCTTATCTCATCTCTTCTCTTCTCTTCTCTTCTCTTCTCTTGTCATTTTTTCTCATCTCGTCTCATCCATTCCTTCTCTTTTTCTGGTCCTATCTCATCTCTTTTCTTCTCTTCTCATCCAATCCTTTTCTTCTGCTCTCTCCTCATCTCATCTCTTCTTTTCTCATCCCATCTTTTCTCATTTCATCTATTCCTTCTCTTCCTCTGCTCTCTCTTCATCTCATCTCGTCTTTTCTTCTGCTCTCTTCTTATCACCTCATCAAATTCCATCTCATCCCTTCTCTTCTCTACTCGTATTATCTCATCTCATCTCCACCCTTCTCTTCTCATCCCATCTTTTCTCATCTCATCCCTTCTCTTCTCTTGTCATCTTATCTCATCTCGTCTCATCCATTCCTTCTCTTTTTCTGCTTTCTTCTCTTCTCATCTTTTCTCATCCATTCCTTCTCTTCTTCTGCTCTCTCCTCATCTCATCTCTTCTCATCCCATGTTTTCTCATCTCATATTTTCTCATCTCATCTCATCTCATTCATTCTCTTCTTTTCTCATCTTTTCTTATCTCATCTAATCTCATCTCATCATTTTCGATCTCATCTCATCTAATCTCATATCATCTCTTCCCATCCCATCTTTTCTAAACTCATCTCATCCATACTCTTCTTTTTTCTTCTCTTCTCTTCCCTTCTCTTCTCTTTTCTTCTCATTTTTTCTCATCTCTTTTATTCTCTTCTCTTCTCATCAGACATGCTATTAACAAATGTGTTTGTGATTTTGTTTGGCGTTTCATTTTTAAGTTTTAAGCCCCTCCATCTATTCTTCTTTCGGCGTATGTGAAACATTAAACGTGTGTAAATGTGAATTATTGTCGTCATTTTAAAACTTAGAATTTTAACACTTTTATTGAATTATTAAAGAGGACCAAAACCTCAAAGTCTCCTCTCTACTGTTCATAGTCTCTCCTCCTCCTCTTTACCCACTCTGCTCTCTGTCTCCTCTCCTCTCCTCTTTTCTGTTTGTATCCTTCTCTCCTCTGTTCATATCCTCTCCTCTTTTCATATCCTCTCCTCCTCATCCTCTCCTCTCTCCATTATGTAAGCTGGACTTAATGAGTGAACAGCATGCACACAAATCATTCTCAGCATAAATGAATGGGCCTGAACCAGTGCTCTCTCTCTTTCTCTCTGTGTGTGTGTACATCTGTGTGATTGTGTAAGCAGTCTTGATTAACAATAGCATGAGGTGATGGCCATACAGCTGGGTGAAGGTAGTGACAAACGGCAGCAGATATGTCTTTGTTTGCCATTATGTTGCATCACAAAGGAAGCGGATCTACTGACAATGACAGCTCCTCGTGTACACTGTGCCTCTTGCATATTTCATATCCCCTTTGATATCAATAATAGACGATCGGCAGGCATAAACTTCACTTGGCCTAATTTCGGCTGATCTGGGCAAATATTCTGAGCGCAGGGACAGACATCACACAGCAAAAAAACACACTGCGTACGTTTACATGACCATCAGTAGTCAAACTATTTACTATTTTCTGAATAAGACAACATTAGGCTTAAGGTGTTTATATGAGTTGGTTTTGGAATATTCATGCTCCCGTTGTACATGCTGTAGTATAGAGATGGATAGTACAGAGATTGATGGCACACGTCATTAAGTGTTATGGTACCATATACAGTTTTGGGTGTTTCATTTGTAATTTTACAAAATTTCAGCTAATTATTTGTCATGCTAAAAGTGCAAACAGACTATGACGGTTACAAATTCTTGCTCAAAGCAAGGTCTTTGGTGTGCATGTGAGTGTCCAGTTACAAAATGAGCAAGACAAGTCTGACACAATGGTAATAGTCTATACTGAAATTTTATAAAGTGGCTAGTTGCTAGGAACTATACTCTCATTCCGGCGTAATAATCAAATAAATTTGCTGCCGTACCATGGCTGCAGCAGGTGCAATGATATTATGAAGTGCCTGAAAATGGTCCCCAGCTAGGTAACTTCTAACAAAAAACCTGCTTTAATGTCAGTCACATTGCATATTATCATTGCACCTGCTGCCACATGGTACAGCAGCATAGTTCTTTGATTATTACTCCGGAATTAGAGTATAGTTCCTAGCCACATTGGCCTAAAAAAATAGCAGCTATTCATTTTCCGTCGGTCTTATGAACTACATGTACATGAACTACAGAAGAGTGAAGCTTTAAATGTGAAAATGATCAAAACTCTTTTTTATTTATTTTTGAGTGAGATGCTAATGGTCTAATCTGATTCAATGATTTATGCTAAGCTAAGCTAAAAGTGCTCCAGACAGACCCAGAGATTAACTGAATGGATTAAATAATAGTAAAACTCAACTGTTTAACTCTATTTTTTTAAAGTGGATTTTTCCTTTAACCTTGTAGTGTATTGTCTTAATTATGATATATGTAGTGGAGTATTGTTGTCCATGTAAACATACTGAGAGTAAACTGGTGGTAACTGTGAGTATCTCTCTCAGTGTGTGGCAGTGACTGTGCAGTGTTGAGTGTGGAGGGGGGATGCTTATTCTCACATCACCCACTGCAGGCACACAGAGAGCAAGCAGAACTGGATGATGGGAAGAGATTTAGAGAGCGAGAGGGAGAATATTGAGCTGTTAGATGCAGATGACTCAGAGGTGTAGGTGTGTTCTGCAGCAGAGAAGAGCTTTCTCTCTCTCTCTCTCTCTCTCTCTCTCTCTCTCTCTCTCTCTCTCTCTCTCTCTCTCTCTCTCGCTCTCTCTCTCTCGCTCTCTCTCTCTCTCTCACTCTGATCAACTGATGGATTTTAACAGCTGCACTGTACCAGACAAATGTAAGTGCACAGTGGAATTGAACTCTTCATGTGAGACTACGACTGAACTGGGGTGAACTTTAACGTTTTGTGCCTGAAAACACAGAAGGGAGTGACTTCTGATGCACTGATGCAAGCTTTCAACCGGGTGAATTTGCCAGTGCTGCCAAAAAAAAAAACGCCTGGTGCAGTGATTTGAAGAGAAGTTAACAAAAGCCCACCCTACTGCAAAACAATATGTATATATAAAGTTATTAGTGTTTTGTGTTGTTCTGCAAAAACAAAAACTTACATTTATTATGACTATATATATGACAACAACAACAGCATAACTGTACTTTTTAATATTTATTTTCATTATTTTTATTTTTAGCCTATTTGAAAACATGAAGTCCACATAAACAAATAAATAAGTGAAGTTCATTCTTAAAACAAAGCAAATTTGTTTGTCTGTTTAGCTGTTTGGTCGTCTTGTATTCTAAAAACTAATTATAATAATGAATTGTCATCTATCGTCAATTTATAATTATTCATTCATCCATTCATTTTCTTTTCGGCTTAGTCCCTTTATTAATCTGGGGTCGCAACAGCGGAATGAGCCGCCAACTTATCCAGCATATGTTTTACACAGCGGATGCCCTTCCAGCTGCAACCCATCACTGGGAAACATCCATACACTTCCATTCACACACATACACTACGGACAATTTAGCTTACCCAATTCACCTATACCGCATGTCTTTGGACTTGTGGGGGAAACCGGAGCACCTGGAGGAAACCCATGCCAACACAGGGAGAACATGCAAACTCCACACAGAAATGCCAACTGACCCAGCCGAGGCTTGAACCAGCGACCTTCTTGCTGTGAGGCGACAGCACTACCCACTGCGCCACCGTGCTGCCTATTTATAATTATTGTTGACATACATAAATATATATCTAACAACAACAATAATTGTAAAACTATCTATAATGTAATAATGTAATATAATAAATGTTATTATTAACATTAATAAAATACTTAATGTTAACTCACAGGGAAATAACAATAGTTAACAACCGTAACTTTAGATTTTAATAATGTATTAGTAAATTGTGAACTATGATGAATAATAATAAATGCTGAACAACAATTGTTCATTCTTAGTTCATGTCAGTAAATACAATAACTAATAAAACGTCCTTGTAAAGTCTAGAAAGATTTATTAAGTTTTATTCTTAAATTATAAAAAAAGAAAAAGAAAAATGCCAACAGGTAAATAATATGATTGTTATTCAATATATAACCTTTTAACCTAAACATTAATATATTTTGTTTACTCGAGTAAACATATAAGTACATATTTTATATTATACAAACAAATACACATGTTTTAAATCGAATAAATCTAAAATAAAATAAAAATAAAAAAACAGTTTAATTAAATGTATTCTCTTTGGGCCTAAACATGAATATTGTATGCTTCTTATTAAAGGGTTCTTTTAAGTTTCTGTATACTTACACTAAAAAACAAAACAAATATATGCAGTGTAGATATCAACATGACTCCTAGCACACATTTAAAATGTAATAAAAACACTACGCTCTAAAACAGCATTAAAATCACTGTCACGTTTCACTGTCATAAAGTAGATGTACCATTTGGGGGAGCAGAATCACATTACAAAGAAAAATTAATCAAGCTATGTCCATTATCTCTGCATATTTTATTTTTTATTTTTTTTAGTGCGGTTACACAAGGACCTGTTTCTTTCTGGAGTAAGCGGCTCATACGCAGATGAGACAGCGGAAATCACAGCCAGCTGGTGTGCTGACACACTCCTGCAGATGGACACGCTATCAAGTACTCGACTCTATTGATTATCCACAGACACTGATAGAAGCCAAACTTTAAAGGAGAAATATCATGCTCCTTTCCATCAGATGGAAAATAAATCTCTGATGTCTCCAGAATGTGTCTGTGATGTTTCAGCCCAAAATACCACAAATATCATTTATTATAGTTTGTTAGATTTGACCCTGTTTGAGTGTCAGCAAAAACATGTTCTTCCTGCATGTCCCTTTAAATGCAAATGAGCTGCTGCTTTCAGAAGAGGGTGGAGCCTTAATTCTTAACAACAAACCAAGAGAAATTCATGCAGCCTTACATACATTACACTGAGTCAGGCTATTGCTAGGTTTAAATTGCTACTGTTGCTAGGTTTCCATCCTAACGTGAAGCAAATACTTTAAAGTACACAAAAAAAGAAATAAAAGGGATAGCTATGCTGCTTACTAAGAGCTTGTCTATAGTGCCAATTTGGTATGGTCAAATTACTTATATCATGTGTTTTTGGACTGTGGGAGGAAACTGGGGAACCCGGGGGAAACTCATGCATGCACGGGGAGAACATGCAAACTCCACACAGAAATGTCAACTGGTCCAGTGAGGACTTTTAACCAGTGACATTCTTGCTGTAAGGCAACAGTGCTAATCACTGGGCCGCCGTGTCGCCCAATCTAGAATAAGGAAGAAGAAATAGGGGTGGGATTCTTCAAGACAAAGATATCTTTGTTTTTTTTAGTGAGTGCGGAATCATCTGATTGGTGGATCTTGTGTTAGCTAATGCGGGACCAGCCGTGGACAATCATAAGCACGTGATACTCTCGAAATTAGACAACATTTAACAAATTAGAAATTAGTAGAAACTGTAGTATTAGTAGCCTAGTAACCAACAGTAAACAAGGCAAGCATCAGGGAGTCAACTGGTTAGTCACATTGGTGTAATGTTCCCTATGTCCGAGTAAATTTTTAGCAAATGCATTTTTATCTCACATTATTTGCAAACCACATCAAGTGAGAATAAAAACGTTTTAGCGAATGAAAGGATATTTATACAAAATTTATCGTTTTCATCACTTGTTTCTCATGCGATACTTCATTACCACAGGATGATAGCTAATGATGGAGAACAAGAAGTTACAACTTCTAGACTGATCCATGATGTTCTGAATTGTCTGTGGGAATTTAATCACAATGTCCTCAGTGGCTCAGATGTCTATGGAGACTCTTAAGGCCCATTCCCAGCAAGCACGATAAGTATAAATAAACCGATCTGAATGTAAACCAACAGCAGAGTTCAGACCGATGTAGATAAGCAATATCGTTGGAATCCCTTTCGGAGTCTTATTTTTTCCTCAGCTAATAAATAATAAAACACGGACAGCCAGTCAGGATCCATTGAAATATATAACAGTATAAAAGGGCCTCGCAAAATGTCAAGCTCCAGATAAAATTGTGGAGAAGCTCTTCTTGATGTTAAGCCGATCTTTTTGAAACAAATAAAAAATGTAAAGATAATGACCGTCTTGGAAACCACAACACATAATGATACAAAAAAGTACATGGAAGTTCATGCAAGCCATGCTCGCAAATTGAGTTATAAAAATAAAAGTACCTTAGGTGTCCTGTGCTAGTTTCTGAGTCTTCCTTTTGGCTCTTTAGAAAATGCTGAGGAAAATCCTTTTTGTTGCTTTGTTAGCAATCGTTTGCTTTGATTGATTGCACGAGCTGGATTCACTGGTCAGATGTGCTAATAGCACAATGAGGACATTTGCTGGTCACAAGGGGGTAATGCCAAGTGAAAAGCATAATCTAAGGCCATGTCCACACGTACATGGGTATTTTTATAAATAGATTTTGTCTACATGAAAAAGCCAAAACGCACTGTGATGCATGTTAATGCATGTTAATGCACGTCCTTGCAGAGAATGGCTTACCAATACAGTTACTAGGTTGTCTTTTTTTTCCATGTGTTTTTGGTTTGGAAGATGCACCGGGGGTCAATAATAGCACTTAAACAAGGAGGAAAAAAAATCAGATCTTCATGATATATCCTCAGACATGTTGGTACGTGGGTTTAATTTACAACTGTTTTCCATTTCTTCTCACCTCATAGTTAAAGTGCTGACAGGTAAGGAGGGAATTAATATACATGAGAAACACAAGTGACAGCTACCTTCACAGGTAAACTTCATACGGAAACACCTCGAGCGCTTCTGTTCACTCTGCCAGCTTTTGTTTTCCGTCGGTCTTGTTCAGTCTTTGAGCTTGCAGCTGGGTGCTTTGGAGTTTATTTTTGCATTTGAGGTCAGGATTGTGAATTCTCTTTTAAACTCTTGCTGCTTTTTAGTCCTGTTTACTGATGGTATCAAAGCAGGTTGTCACGGATGTACAGTTAACACATGCAGACGGCATCAGATAACAAACGCCATTATGTACACACAGATGCTAATGCACAGACGCTCTTTATCGACTAATGTCTGAAAATATAACCACAGCGCGCACACAGGCACTCAAATGCACATCAAATGAAGCTGTCATCTTTAGCACTTTGCATATATTTCTTCATATTGTAGGAAAGGTAAATCTTCTGCTATAAAAGGCTTTAAAGAAGTAGTTCAAGCAAAAATTCAAGCTAGAATTGTTATAATGCTGTATAGCCTTCGGTCATTTTTGTTCACCACAAAATCAGACTTTTAAAAAATGCTGTGCGCACACTCGTCTACAGCATATAATAGCACTGTCAAAAGTCATGACAACATAAGTTTTTGTGTTCATTCATATATTCATTTTCATTTCGGCTTAGTCCCTTTATTAATCTGGGGTCGCCACAGCGGAATGAACCGCCAACTTATCCAACATATGTTTTACACAGCGGATGCCCTTCCAGCTGTAACCCATCTCTGGGAAACATCCATACACACCCATTCACACTCATACACTACGGACAATTTTAGCTTACCCAATTCACCTATACCGCATGTCTTTGGACTTGTGGGGGAAACCGGAGCACCCAGAGGAAACCCACGCCAACACGGGGAGAACATGCAAACTCCACACAGAAATGCCAACTGACCCAGCCGAGGCTCGAACCAGCGACCTTCTTTCTGTGAGGCGAACGTGCTATCCACTGCGCCACCGTGAGGCCCAGTTTTTGTGTTACATTCATTTAATCATTTAATCAAGGTTCAAATACATTTTTAAGTTTAATTAATGTAAGTTAATTTGCAATTACATTTTAATTAATGTCAAATTAATTTGGTTTAACTTAAAAAAAATTAAGGCAGCAACAAATGTATTACAGTGAGGGTTTGTGGTACTGACAAATATTATACCTTAATATTTATGGAACTTTTTGACAATTATTATAACTAATATTTTGCTAATTTTGTAGTATCTTGGCTGGTTTAAGGCTCATCATGCATTAAAAAAGATATGACACTAAAACCACTGGTAGTAGGCGACGACATGTCCATGTCTTATGAGTGGTTCACTGAATAATTTATTCAAACATTCATTCAAAATGACTGATTCATTAAGGAACAGCACAATGACTGTTATGGATGGAATCACTCAGTTGGGTTCATTTGACAGTAAAACGGCACATTGCTCCTCTGGCATGCACATTGCATAGAATACATTTTAATTGCAGAAACAAAATTGTATTGTAATTCAATCTATACTAACTTCTTTGATAATATAAAATGTCAAAATGTTAAAGCAGAAATCTCAGTGTTACACTGTAAAATTAACTCAATCAGTTTTAACTAATTATTATTGAGTAATGTGATTCACTGAATTTGTCAAGTTCACTCAGTTTCTCTCTTTAAAATATATCCCTTTGAATTGTTATATTTTTTGCTTGTGCAAACTTGACTCCAACTTCCAAAATGCTGTATTTGTGTTTGCTAGTACAGGTAACAATGGCCATTCTATAAGTTAACATTTTGATTCATAATATGTCTTCTTAACTAAGCCTAAGCAGTAATGTTACGTTAGATTTACTTAGCTATGTATGCCCTTTCAACAATTTAATTGGTGTTTTTACCACATATTGTCTATAAGTCTATAAATATTACTCAAATAAAAGACAGATTTATGCTTTAAAAAGACAGAAATATACTCCCATAAAATGCCTCCATGTGATGTGTCTTGTGCTACAGCATATGATAGGGTTTGGAGAAAAAAAATGAACCTGAAATTTAAAGAAACTATGCATCACACTCTTTAAGCATAACACAGTTCTCTCTAATTCATAGAGAAAACGCATACAAGTGAGAAATGAAGACGAACAGAAATGTAACACAAAGTACAATCTTTGTAATAAATAAAACTGGTGTTTTGTTGCAACAGAAGGTTATCATCCATGAACTATCAACTTTCATGGTAACCAATTTGTATTACAGCTGTGGTTATACAAATGGTAGTCAATATACAAAAAAACCCCATAATAAAACCATCTTCATAAAGGTTGCCATATCCACTTACTATAATCAACACTTATAATTAATCTTCAGATTTAAGCAATCAAGTCCATAGAAGGCAAGCTTGGGTTTTATTATTTTGGTAATTAAAACGCCAAATATTATTTCCACAATGTTTGGATTTAAGTTTAATATGGCCGTGTACATATTTGCTGTTATTTTCCAACCGGATCTGGCAACTAACATGCCCTAAGCCTATAAAGGTTAAACTGACAACCAAATTTAGGTGCAATGTATACCTGGCCTGCACAAATATGGTTCCAGTTTTATTGGAGCAACAGCAGGGTAAATATACAGTTGAAGCCAGAATTATTAGCCCCCTGTATATTCTTCCCCAATTTCTGTTCAACGGAAAGAAGACTCTTTTTCACCCCATTTCTAAACATAATAGTTTTAATAACTCATTTCTAATAACTGATTTATTTGATTTTTTTGTGATGACAGTACATAATATATTACTAGATATTTTTTTTTCAAGATATTCAGCTTAAAGTGCAATTTAAAGGCTTTACTAGGTTAATTAGGTTAATTAGGCAAGTTAGGATAATTAGGCAAATCAATGTATAACAATGGTTTGTTCTGTAGGCAATCAAAAAAATATAGCTCAAGGGGGCTAATAATATTGACCCTAAAAATGTTTTTAAAAAAATCAAAAACAGCTTTTATTTAAGCGGAATAAAACAAATAAGACTTTCTCCAGAAGAAAAACTATTATACTAAATACTGTGAAAAATTCCTTGCTCTGTAAAAACATAATTTGGGAAATATTTGAAAAAAAAAAAAAAAAAAGATTCACAGCAGGGCTAATAATTTTGACTATATCTGTAGAAAGGGTGAATTTCCATTTTTGAGTGAGTATCCCTTTAACATGGTGAAGGTAAATAAGGAGGTAATTTACCTGTGACAGGTGCCTCTATGTCCAGCATGGTCTTTTCCTGGCGTAGGATAGAAGCCCCTTCATTGATGATTCGCAGGGCCACGGTCTCCTCCACTCTGCCCTCTTTAGTAAGGTGGGCTTTCAGGAGATCCACCCTCGGCTTCCCCTCACAGTCAAACACCTCCTTCATGGTGAGGCGGTGGCTCAGGGGGAAGGGAACGGCTGAGAGGAGCAAAAACAAAAACAATACATAAGAACTTGTGTCTCATAGTCCCTTTCAATGAAACGAAATTATGTTACACAGTTATGCACACAGTTATGCCTTATAAAACATAAATCATTGAATTGTACTACAATGTTAAATTGATTTCATTTCTTGGCCAGGGAGATAATACTGTAACTATATCCTTTTCAAATTCAAACTATATTTTGTCAAAATATTTGACCCTGGACCACAAAACCAGTCTTAAGCTGCAAGGGTATATTTGTTAGAAAAGCTAGCAATGCACTTAGTCAAAATGATCAATTTTTCTTTTATGCCAAAAATCAATAGAATATTAAGTTAAGACATCTTGTACATTTCCTAATATAAAAATATAAAAACTTATTTGTGATGAGTAATCTGCATTGCTAAGAATTTAATTTGCACAAAATTAAAGGCAATTTCCTCAATTTTTGGATTTTCAAATAGTTTTATCTAACCCAAATATTGTCCTAAACTAACAAACCTCATACAAACCAACCTATACGAACATACTCATCAAATGAAATTGTATTTATTCGGATTTCAGATAACATCAATTTCTAAAAATGCACACTTACGACTGGTTTTATGGTCCATGGTCATATATGGGTGAAATAATATTTCATTGTCGTTCATATTTATGTAAAATTGAAGCAACTATATATATATATATATATATATATGGGCTGCACGGTGGCGCAGTGGGTAGCACCATCACCTCACAGCAAGAAGGTTGCTGGTTCGAGCCTCGGCTGGGTCAGTTGGCATTTCTGTGTGGAGTTTGCATGGAGATTCTCCCTGTGTTTGCGTGGGTTTCCTCCGGGTGCTCCGGTTTCCCCCACAAGTCCAAAGACATGCGGTACAGGTGAATTGGGTAGGCTAAATTGTCCATAGTGTATATATATATATATATACATATTATGTATATATATTACAAGACTCTCTTTTAAATATATTTATTATCTGTTTTTTGTCCTGTCTCTGTGATTCTGTTGCACTGTAGAAGCTTCTGTCACGAAAGCAAATTCCTCAGATGTGTGAACATACCTGGCAATAAAGCTCTTTCTGATTCTGATTCTGATTCTGATTCCCATTATTATCAATGTTGAAATTTATTAATTCTCATTATTATTTATGTTGTTGGGCTTCTCGCAATTATTTTGGTGGACACCATGACACATTTTTCCATGATTCTTTTATAATTACAAAGTAAAACAAAAAGAGCAATTGTTTGAAACCGAAATCTTTTTTAACATTATAAACACCTCTTACTTAGATCAATGTGAAGGATTCCTTGCAAAAAAATTAATAGGATTTGTATCTTAAAGAATGATTTGTAACAGTTGGACAGAATGCAGTGTTAGCATGCTAGCTGACCTCACTTATTAATTAGACAATAGTTAGACCACTGTGTCCCATTCTTAAAACACAGATGCACTCATCACAACCCTGTTTTTCTTTAATCATCATCGTTTGTTCATCATGTTCACTCGCAGCAATGCAAAACTGGCAAAACAAATAAGTTAGATAACTGACAAGTCACAATAACAGCTGCTTATGAAAGCTTCCACAGAGTTGCATGTGAATAATTGATAAAGGTGTGGCCGATCCTCGGTTGCGTGAAAAATTCCATTTGGAAATTAGACGGAGAAAAAAAATATCTGCACCCAAAATTGGGGCAAATACAGTTTCTCTCTATTATGACTCACTAAATGTGTACACTGGTAATGTGGGACTTGGCTTCGACAAAACATTGGCATGGTGAATTATTTACGTGCGTGTGCTAGCGAAGATTCGCCCAGCGCGCTACAGAAATAATTACGGAGTGCAGTTACAGTGCCATTGAGAAGAAACGCTAAACACTGATGACACAGTCAGTCAGAGCAGGATTAGATATCTGAGATATGGGCAATTCTGTGAGCAAAACATGCATTTTGTAATGCTGATACAACACATACACAGCTCACAGATAGAGAGAAAGAGAGAGAGAGAAATACAGTAGGGGAACAGGGGAGGGAAGCTCAGGGCAGAGACTCAACGTGATCAACACAAAGCTAAATAATTCATGTTTGACTTGAGGGGGAAAAAAGAGAAATCTCATGTTCCTGCTGCTGGGATAATGAGACTAGGCCCAGCATAGGATTTTAGCAGGGGTAAGGAAACAGCCCATTCAAGACTGTGTGTGTGTGTGTGTGTGTGTGTGTGTGTGTGTGTTTGTGTGTGTGTGTGTGAGAGAGAGAGAGAGAGAGAGAACAGATTGTGTTGCTTTGCTTATATGTACATGCTTGACTTCCTTAGTTTTCTATATTTAAAGGGGTCATGAACTGTGAAATCAAAATGCCCTTATTTTTTTATTTAAGAGGTCATTTCACAATAAAAACATCTTTCAAGTTTCAAAAACAGCTTTTTTCAAAGTCAATCTGCCAAAATGACCGATTGAGGAACGTGCCACTTTATTATGTAATAGTGTGACTAAACTCCACCTCCACAGAAAAAAATAAACAGTTCTTCTAAAGGTACTCTGAATATTCCACCTTATACTCTGCTAATTACAAATGTAGTCTGCATCAGAGCTAATTTCTTTTAAGGGTGTTTCTAACTGTAATTCTAAGTGTGAATACATTTAAAATGTGAGAATACATTACATTAATATATGCACCTTTAATAAGTCGACAGAAAGCAGGATAATGCATTACATGCAGAGTGAAATCTGTGTAACCTAAGGCTAAAGTTATGTACATTAAACCCTGACTAACAAGTTAGTTGATGCCAGTAGTTGATGCCGCAAACCAACTTCATTCAGCACTGATAGAACACATGCAAACTGTGCATGTATTTGAAAACGTAATATTCTGTAGTGCCTTTAGATATTGTTAAAGACAATGTGGCAATTTCAGTCATCATACACATAAGTCCTTCATCTTCTCATCAGTGTTATGCAGTCTAAACAGTCTCTCTGGTGTTGCGTGTAAGTATTTCAGAGTCTTGAGGTCAGTCTGTCTGATGCAATTTTTCTATTTGCAATTCGATTGGACTGGAAACATGGGACTGATTACCACAGGTAATAACCACTGGTTAATACAGACTGTTTCATATCTCCTCAATATTTGACCATTTTAAACCTAAATAAATCAGTCCAACTACTGTAAGAAGGATGTAGACCAGGAGACCAAATTTACTTATCTACAACACCCATTAAAACAATATGCTCTGATAAGCAGGGTCAAAACAAGATTCAAGTCATCTTTGTTATTTTTAAATGAGTGCTTTTACAATGTAGATTGTGTCAAAGCAGCTTTACATAGAAGTTCTAGTAAATTGAAACTGCGTCTGTCCAGTTTTCAGAGTTGAAGTTCAGTGTAGTTTACATTTCACTGCTGAAAATCCAAAACACCGAAGAGCAAATCCATCCATCCATTTGGGACAGCTCCACAAGTCCCAAACCAAGCAAGCCAATGTCGACAGTGGTGAAGAACAAACATCACCAATTGACAAAAGTGAAGGAAAAACACCTAGAGAGAAACCAGGCTCAGTTGGGCAAGACCATTTCTCCTCTGGCCAAACTTCTTGTGGAGAGCTTCTTGTGCAAAACAAGACATATGTAAAAGCATATTATTTCAAATTGTGATTTTTGTTTATTTAAAAACCCACATGGCAAAAAAACTATACTAATTAATTGTAAATACTAAAGTGTTTTGAACCATAATATAGTAAAGTACTTGAATTAATTTGTTTTTGTAAATTGAGTAGTATATTTGCTGTGTTAATACAATAACTACTGTAATATAAACAAAATATTTTCTACAACTATTTGGTAAACCACAGTTAACTGAAGTAAAGACTAAAGTATTCTATAGTAATTATTACAGTTTATCAGTTTACTATAATTAATAGTACATTAATACATTAGTACATTACACTCACAGCAAGAAAGTCGCTGGTTCGAGCCTCAGCTGGGTCAGTTGGCGTTTCTGTGTGGAGTTTGCATGTTCTCCCTGTGTTGGCGTGGGTTTTCTCCGGGTGCTCCGGTTTCCCCCACAAGTCCAAAGACATGCGGTACAGGTGAATTGGGTAAGCTAAATTGTCCGTAGTGTATGAGTGTGAATGAGAGTGTGTGGATGTTTCCCAGTGATGGGTTGCAGCTGGAAGGGCATCCGCTGCGTAAAACATATGCTGGATAAGTTGGCGGTTCATTCTGCTGTGGTGACCCCAGATTAATAAAGGGATTAAGCCGAAATGAAAATAAACGAATGAATGAATGAATGCTTAGTATTCATTAACAAAGTGCTGCACATTTTAATATACAGTACAATACATGGTTCAAAAACTATAGTATTTACTATAAATTACTATAGTATGTTTTTTCATGTGAGAATCATGATAATTTTATGTTCTCATTGCAATAAAAAAATAAAAAAAGTTTTTAAATTATTATTTTAAAAAGTATTCATGACTGATTTTGTGTTTTGTGGCAGAAATGGATCTCCAGTGTTGTGTCTGTAGGTTTTTAATAATCACATTTACCACACAATTTCTTTGATCAATCAGCCATGTGGCACTTCAGAAGACTTACTGTAAAACTTGATTCGTATTAATTTATTTTTTGTCCGTTAATGTACACTTTAAAGCTGAATTTTGAATTAAAACTATCAGTGGAGAGGCAGAAATCTATCAGATTTGATTAAAAATATCTTCATTTGTGTTCTGCAAAAGTGTTATGGGTTTGTCACGACATGAGTGTGAGTAAATGATGGCGGAATTTTCATTTTAGGCTGAACTAACACTTTAATGCTTCATATGTCAGCTATAATGTATTCAGGAACCCCATTAATACACGCTGTAAGTCAGCTAGCCTTTAGCACATAATGCACAAACCCATTTTGTGGTAGTTATCAGTCACAGAAAGCACCAGCGGCAATGTTCACACCGATTTTCTCTGCCTCGCTATCCATTCCACTGACAACAAATGTGCCGGCATTAATTTTAAATGCACTGGCGTAACTACAGCTTTGGTTTAATAAAACAAAAAGTTCCAATCACATCTCCCCACATATTCATTCAAAGAGAAAAAAA
>CAIGQW010000287.1:4399957-4414776 GCA_903798125.1 Danio choprae | reverse complement strand
GAATGAATTTGGAAGACATTATTCTTTAAATAAAATCAAAGGACATTAATAGTTAGCAGTAAACTAATAATAATTGGTCTAGCAACATAACATTAATTTAATTTGTTTATGACGTAACAGCATAATCAAAATGGATGAAAAATGTACATGCAATTCAAATACAAAAATGTGAAATTCAGGTCTTTTTAAGTACAATCAGAATAAGTTTTTTTAATGCTTCCTAATTAAATTAATTAGCTACACATATAAATAAATAAAATTAATTAACAATTAATAAATTAATTACATTGTATTTACATTATATGTACTACTTTATATTTACTAATATGTTTTTACTATTTTTTTGTCTAATGCAGTTGCTAAATAAATATTAAAACATTGCGGGGAATACTAAATACTAAACTAAAAACCAATATCTCATTATCCAATAATATATATACAGTATATGCAAAAAGTCACTCTGCAAAAAATATCTTTGCACTGTTTGAGACCAAGCCTGTCTTGCTTTTATTCGACATTGTCCTCTGACTGCACATTTGCACTGAATATTCACATTGGTGTGAAGAGGCCTTAAGATGTTCATGCTTTCTTTCATCTTTCTTCTTCATTCCCTCATCTGCCTCCTCCTCTCCATCTCATCAGCAGACCTCGGGGAAGTGTTGTTATGTAAGAGAGCCATGTGAACTGAAACAGTGCTGCAAAGCAATGTTTAAATAATTCACCAACACTACTATATATAAAGCCTGCATGTACATATCAGGCAAGCAGATCCCCCAGCATCTTAACCCTGTCAGTGAACATGTTTACATGCACATCAATGTGCTCACAAAAATCAGCTTATGCAAATAACCTGTTGTCCAGCTTTACATGCATTATATATCAATAACCCGACACTGTAAGTAAACTCCATTTACAAGACTTTTAGTAAATCAGTTCATTTGGCAGTAGTGACATCAACATGTAACCAATTGCATATCTAATCTGCTGGTTGTTAGGTTAAATCATCAAAAACTGAATGGCTCATCATTTATGCTTTCAAGATTCAGCATTGTATACATATATATATTTCTCAACAAACAACAAAAATATTTTGCAAGAGTCTGTACATTTTAGATTTGTTTACTTATGTTTTGTGTGTAAATTGTGTGTGTGTGTGTGTGTGTGTGTGTGTGCGTGCGAGCGTGTGTGCGTGCATGTGTGTGTGTTGTTACAGGAATTACAGGGACATTCAATTTTTTTATTCACGATATTGTTTGTTATTCTCAATAATGTGCAGCACACACTTTAAATGAAAGGAATAGAACATACTTTACATGCATATAATAATATATATGTATAAACTGTCTATATAAACATGCATTCACGTAACAGTTAATCGCAATATTACAGGATTTAATGTGAGTTTTCAAAATCATTGTAATCAATGGCACTTTTAATATTAATGAAATTTTTAACCTGTAATACTAACCGTAAGGAAATTTACTGTATTTTACTTTGAACCCGGTAATCATGACAACATTGGCTGTGAAAATCAGTTTATGCTTAAACTGTTTATGGCCTTACCCAGAAAAAGGTTAATGTGTTTTACAAAGCATATTAAGCCAGACTCACACTGTGCACCTTTGGCTGCAATTTGTTCAACTGAGACCAAGTCACAAAAATCCACTTATACAAATATTATACAAATATATTATATATTATACAAATATAAGATCTGTTGTCCTGGTTTACAATAAAATCAATATCCTGCCAATGCAAGTAAACCATGTTAAAATGTAATCATTTGCGCAAGTACTTAATAATCATAATTAATGATGAACGTAATGTAATCTTAATGTAATTTAATGTAATGTAATAATGAACTTAATGTAATCATATGTGCAAGTACTTAAACTGTGTCATTTTTACAAAAAAGGAACCGCTCTAGTATTTTTGAAAATACTAACAGATTCCTGCAGTCCTAGGCTCAAATCTATAGTCTTTGATTGCAAATTTGGTATATCCCTGACAGCTGATTAATGACCGTTGCAATCAAATTCTTCTTCTGATAATTGATTTTTTCCTTCCTGCAGTGTTACTTCAACTATGAATACAAAAAGAAAAGCAGCACCAACCCAATTATGCTATTGTAGCAAAAGTGGGACAACTTTAAAAAACCTGATGTTGTTTACAAAAAATGTTGAAACAAGTCACGTGGACAGAAATTGGTGGAGTTATAGAAGAAAAAAGAATGCATGCCCCTGCATCATCTAAAAAGGATTCAGCTCGGAGGGAGAAAGAGCTCTGGAAATACACATTTAAGATACAGCATACCTTGTTTTAAAACAGAGACTATGTGGGGAAAGGGAAATAGATTGCATTAAATACTAATATCTTTGGTATGACTTTCATTGACCTTTAATTTTTTTTCTATTTAAGAGATAAAATATCTTTTTTAAGACATAAACTCCGGACAAGTCTTCTTGTATCATCCTATTTTGATGCATTTTGATTTTAATACACTTTGACATAATGACTACTGAGATCTTAAAGTGTGACACTGTATGTCTTAATCATCTGTTTCTAAATGGTCTGTCTCTAAAAGTGAGGGGGATGTATCCCCCCCGTCCCCCTCGGTTGTTACGCCCCTGAACATGGGGATCATGTCCGTACAGTCTGACAAGCTACAGCTGTAAAGGTTTATAAAAAATTATTAATAAATACCCCACCTACCATCCACCCTTGTGCATCTGGCCCATAATGCATTCTTTCAGCCACCAAACCAACTACGCTCACATTTTGCTTTGAGCTTATTGCTCGAACAACAGTTCTGGATGATCACTCAATGAACAGCCCAAGGGATCGCACTAATTCAAAGGGAAAACACAGGCTTATTATCTCATTAAAAATGTATATGATGAATATGGGAAATTGCAACAGTGTGACCAGAGCAGGCTCATGCTGAGCTATTTGAAACAACCAACAAAGAGACCGAAGCTGAAATGACAGCATATTTGTTTTGAACCATTTGTTGAGTCGATATTTAATTGATATTTTAAACTGAAAGAAAGCTTTTTTTCCCCTATTTTTTTTCCCGCTCATTCTTAGCTTATGAATTTTAATAAAGTCAAAACCTGAAGTTCTGACACTCAGCATGTTTATATGCACACCAATGCACGGATTATTAACAAAACGGTTTGCTGAAATACGCAGTTAAAGAGATTGTTTAACCAAAAATGAACATTTACTCACACACAAGGGGTTACAAACCTATATAAGATATTTTTTTTTAAGACATTTTGAAGAATGTTGGAAAACGGGAGCCACTGACTTGGTAGGAAAAATGTATTCTAAGAAATTGAATGTCTATGGGATTGCAACATTCTTCAAAATATCTTCTTTTCTGTTCAACGGGTTTGGAATAAGTGGATGATAACAGAATATAATTTTTTTGGAAGTGAAATATCTCTTTAATGCAAATCAATTCGCTGGCAGTGCACGTTAATTGCACTTATGAGACTATACTGAAAAAAAAAAGTTTTTTTTTTCCATGGTGGAGACATGAAAATGTAAGCATTCATACTTTTCACTCTGAGCATTCTGTTATGCAAGTAGTGCTGCTCAATAAAAGATTAAAAACCCCAGAGTGTTTCAAAATGTCAGTGGGAAACTTGCACAGGCTCATTCCCCTCACATGTTTGAAATTTCTACAACTGTATCACCCACCCTTTTAGCAACACGCTAAAAGATGAGAACGCATTTTTAAAAGGGATAGTTCACCCAAAACTGAAAATCCTTCTGTTATCATTTACTCACCCTCCGCTTGTTCCAAAAGTGTTTGAGATTCCTTCTTCTGTTAAAAACAAAATGATCTATTTTGAAGAAAGCTGGAAAACGGTAACCATTTATTTCTTTATTTGTTTTTCCTAGTGTTGATGTCAGTGAGTACAGGTTTTCAGCTTCTTTAAAATATCTTCCTTTGTGTTAAAAAGAATAAATAAACTGTTAAAGTTTTGTATGGGATTTTCACATTTTACAGTATTTTCTTTTTGGGGATGAATCATTTAAAAACAGCTCACACCAAAAACAATATATAGAGTTGTCTATATCAACACACCATTGTCATGTTTATTATAAGTCTGCACTGTAATTCGTTGCTTTACAGCAGAATAGATTCTGATTGGCTGTCAATGTTTTTAATGTTCATCAGAGGGGTAAAAATCTTTCTGCAAGCAAATTCCAACAATATTGTGCCTCTGTATCATTATTGTTAAGTGATCTGGTCTTCGTTTATATATAGAATGGTTTTTATAACTATGTCTTTACCACTATTAATTATGGTTATTGTCCTTGCTCTAAAGGGGCCTTTACAGTAATCAAGGGATAAATAAATTGGTGGTTTAAACTGATTTAAAAATAAAGTTAACAGTTTACCCCAAAACAAATTGAAATTACCTAATTATTTACTTTCCCTCATGTGGTTTTAAACTATTAGAAGTTTCTTTCTTCAGTAGAGAAGATATTTTTTAAGAATTTTTTATATACTATGGAAGTCGATAAGTCCCAGCAACCAGCTTTCGTCAAAATATCTTCTTTTGTGTTCAACAGAAGATAGAAAGCCTTAAATGTTTGTAAGAGAGAGAGTAAACTATAAGGTAATTTTCATTTTTGGGTGAACTATACCTTTAAGAGTATAGTTAAACATCTAACAAAGCATTTATTCAAGTTCAATTCAAGTTTATTTATATAGCGCTTTTTACAATGTAGATTGTGTCAAAGCAGCTTAACATGTTCTAGTAAAGTCCAGATTTCAGAGTTGAAGTTTAGTTCAGTTCAGTTCAGTGTGGTTTAAGTTTCACTGCTGAAAGTTCAAACACTGTAGAGCAAATCCACCGAAGCGCAGCTCCACAAGTCCCGATCCGAGCAAGCCAGTGGCAACAGTGGCGAGGAAAAAAACTTCACCAATTGACAAAGTGAAGGGGAAAAAAAAACCTTGAGAGTAACCAGGCTCTGTCGGGCACGATCATTTTTCTTCTGGCCAAACTTCCTGTGTGTATTTAATAATATATGATCTCATTTTTTTAATTCAAATTAGACCAGTCCAAAAAACAACAACAACGACAACAACGACAACAACAACAACAACAACAACAACAACAAGATGGTCAACAAGACTATAGCCTAAGATGTTCATGCAACGGAACACCATAGCAACTATACAGAAAATGCTCTAAAAAAAACAATCAATCTAGGAACATCTTAGCAACTGCAATGCTCTGGCAACCACCCACATCAGCCAAGCATTACATCAATGTTCAGTGACGCACCGATTACTGGTGGAACTGATCTGTGATCTGTACAGACCACGACCCACGGTTTGGGACGCATGCAATCCGTGGATTATCTGCAAAGTATATCTGGCGGAAACAGAGCTGGGTAGTAACAGATTACATGTAATCTGGATTACTTAACCAGTAGTAATTAAACTACTTTTTAAAATACTCATAATAAAACTATACTTGTTTTTTTATGTATTAAATTAATATGTACACAAATATTTAGACTATGTTGTTTACAATTCACTGATTCTCCTAATTATTTCAATTTTTTTTCATGTTTTTATGGTTTCATAATAAACCTGTTGCTAATATATGTTTGCTTTTTTTGGCAGAGAGTGGTTATAAGACATTAATATAATATGCATTTATAGTTGTTATTAATATTCTTGATTCTGCAGTGATTCTGCTGTAAATGTCATATTTTTTTAAGTATTGCTTTTTTTTATAATGTTTCTTGTCTACTAAATGTACTTGATTTTAAGGAAATGTTTAAAATCATAAGATCTGATATTGTTTTTTTTTTTAATGTCACTATCAGCAAACACTGACAGCAAGGAATATTAGTGTTGGTACTTTGAATTATTAACCGTCCGTTGAAAACAAAAGCCGTTTAAGCTCTTGTTGATGCTAAAGAATTGAATATATATAAAATAGTACAATTATTCTACATCTGTGTATGTGACTGCGAATAAGGGATAGCATAAATGTAATCTAAAAGTAATCAGATTATCATAAATGTCTATTCTAAAAAAAACATGTTACTGACGACAAACTTGATTGTTGTAGTTTGAGATCAGTAACTCATTACACTTCATGAGCAATCTACTCTGCTCTCGCTGCAAATGGTGCAAGCTATATCTCACTTTCCATGCACAAGAATATAGTCAATAGAACTGTAGTCTGTACTTAAGCAGTTTAATATCTATCTTAGATAGCACACAAACACCAATTTGAGTTCTTTCATGCATGTTCTTGGGCTTGAATTTACATAATATTATATAAATATTCTAGTCTTGATGAGTATCTTCATTAACACAGTAGGTATATGTCTTAAGTGAGAGTGAACAGTGGAGAAAGACATGTGCATCAGTATATTGGGTCCGTGCATTCAGTTTAAAAATCCCTGACCACTCTTTAGTGGTTAACTTTTGTGCCATTGATAAAGCTTAATCTGTATTAAGAAAACAGCATATGCAGCGTTATTTACAGAGAAACTGATTATTTTCAAGTGGTAGTTGAATACTTACATTTATTCACATATAACAATATGTAACAAAATACAGTGCATCTGGAAAGTATTCATAGCGCTTCACTTTTCCACATTTTTTTTAGCCCAGACCTAAATCATATTGAACATCTCTTGAGAGATCTGAAAATGGCTGTACACCGTCGCTTCCCATCCAACCTGATAGAGTTTGAGAGGTACTGAGGAATGGGTAAAAATTCCCAAAGACAGGTGTGCCAAGCTTGTGGCATCATATTCACAAAAGACTTGAGGCTGTAATTGCTGCCAAAGGTGCATCAACAAAGTATTGAACAAAGGCTGTGAATACTGATGTACATGTGATTTTTCAGGTTTTTAATTTTTTTATAAATTTGCAACAATTTCAAAAAATCTTTTTTCACATTGTCATTATGGGGTATTGTGTGTAAACTTTTGAGGAAATAAATGCATTAAATCCATTTTGAAATAAGAAAATTTGGGAAAAGTGAAGCGCTATGAATGCTTTCCGGGTGCACTGTAAAACCTCATGTAAATTATGAGCAGTGTGAAACTAAATAACCCAGGATACTGCTAACCCAGGGTTTAAAATGACCCAGGGTTAACTACTGCAAGTGTGAAAAGTCCTTAATATGTCTTAATCAGAACAAAAGGACTCACCCTTTTGAGTGTCCTGTTTAAATCCTGACAATACCTCTTGAACCCCAGGAGGCTTGAGGAGCCCCATCACAACTAACACAGTTAATGTTCCAGAATTGGACTCACTAAAGTAGGTCATTCTAAGCCTGGCATGGAGGCAACCCAGAACAGAAAGTGGCTATATTCACTTGCACACTAGTATTCACTTGACCTTCCTCCTCTGGGCTTTAAAGGGACAATTCCCCACATTAATTTACAATCATTTACAAACCCTCAAGTGCTTACAAACCTTTATGACTTTCTTATTTTTTGTTGAACACAAAAGAAGATGTTTGGTAGAATGTTGGCAAGTAGTAGCTATTGACGTTTATGGTAGGATAAAAGTACTTGAGAACTCAATGGCTCATGTTTTTTTAACATTCTTCAAAATATCTACTTTCATGTTCAAGAGAAGAAAGGAACTCAAAAAAAATGGATGGTGAATTAAAATTTTTGATGACAATTTCTTAACATGTGAGATTGTATATACATTAAACATACTGCATAAACATTAATCATTAAATGTAAGTATTATTTTAAAATACACAGACATAACTTCAATTCAAAGTAACATTTTAGTGGATTAATATCTTCTAAAGGGACTCAAGGGTTGATTTTTTATACATAGTAAAGTTTAACAACATTATTGTTGAAATAAATTAAATAAATATATTGTTATACATAAATGAAAAAATCAAGGAAATGCAGCATGTAAATATATTAAATATATATAAAAATAACAGATATTAAACAAATACAAATGACATTTTAAAATTATATTAATAAGAAGATGAAGAAATAGAAGAAGAAGAAGAAGAATTGCATTTCAATATAGGACAAATAATATTATTATCCTAAAGCAATTACTCCAAACAGTCCTTACAAAATAAATAGTATGCATAAAATAGCTATGTACTATAATATATAACCATAATAAATAATGCATTTCAAATAAATGAATTATCCAAAAACGACAGTTCTTATGCTTATTATTACATTGTGCAAAGAATTTAACCACAGAGTAGCCACAACCTTCAGCTTCTGCCTTAAATGAAGCATCACACACGGGATCCTTAGCCTGATCCTTCCACACCTGTAAATGCTTTTCACAATATAATTGCACTGGAGTTCACATTGCTTCATGTGTGCACAGTGCCTTCATTGCAGGAACATTAAGACAGATTCATTATCCAGCTGGAAACGAGTTTGGAGAACGTTAGCAGTGCGGCTACGATATAATGATTTAGCATACAAAGAGCGATGTTCACCGCGGCTCCCATGAGACGAGGCGATAAACCAGCATATCAAAACACTAAACGGAAAGCGCCATAAAATCCATTATGCCACTGCAGAAATGAAAGGCCCAACTCTAGTTGCACTTAGTAAATGAGACTCAGCAAATGACACGTTGTATGAAATCCTGCTTTGCTGCTGTGGGGATTCTTTATTTGTCTCCTGTATTTGGAGCTGCATACACTGCTAAATACGAACACGGAGACAACCTCATCACTGGGATTTAGATGTGCTTATTTATTGATGATTTTTGCTGATGATAAAAGCCTTCAATTATACATGAGGGAGAGAGGAGACAAACATTTCCTCCAAATTTCAAATAAAAACATTGTAAGTTTAAGCATTTTTTTTCTGATTAGAATAACAAGTGTTTTCATATCTTGTGATCAAAAATCTGAGTTATTCCCCAAGTGAAATCACTGGTGTTGTGTTGACTATTAAGAAATAGAAACATGTGTGAAAATATAGCAGTGTTTTTGTTATTTAATGCCAAAAAAATGCTCTAAATGAAAACATTTTTAATTTAAAATTTAAATCAGTAGTTCCATGAATAAAGCCCAAATTATGTTTTGCGCAAACACAAAACTATAAATCATAGATCTAGAGAAACTGAGATATATGTTTTATAAACCAGCGGCATGCACTTTAAAAAAAAGATAACATTTTTATTTTAATTTTGGAAGAAATGTCATCAGTAATTTACAGAATCAAATTCTTTGTTTGTCTCCTGTATTTGGAGCTGCACACACTGCTAAATACGAACACTTAGCCGGCCTCATCACTGGGATTTAGATGCGCTTATTTATTGATGCATTTTGTTGATGATAAAAGCCTTCAATTATACATAAGGGGGAGAGGAGACGAATGGCATTACGGCTAATACTGGCGGATCTGAACTAGCTCTATGTGCGGGGGAGACGGGCCACTACTATGACTCATTACATGACTAATGCAACCTTAACTTTTCCAGAGGTCAGATGACTTATATCAAAGCCCGAGTTATAATGGCCCTTGTCATAAGATTCCACATTCAAAGCAGATGCAAATCAAATGTTCTGCCAAAAAACTGTCCATGTCAACAAATCAGGACTGAACAACACGTGGGGTGATCTTCAGGTTGATATGTTCAATTATGCACATAAATCTGCTTGACGCTTCTTTTTAAAAAACAAATTGAACAGTTAACGGTGACAGAATTATCATTTTTGTCTGTCTTTGACACATGGAGCATTTTAAAAGCCAATATTTTTTTAAACAACACAGTAGAAAACATTCAAATGTGGCCACATTAGCATGCAAATGAAGATATCCTGGAAATGGTTTCAAAACTTCACAAGCACATAGATTTTTGCAATTCAAATTGATTTCAGCTAAGCTGAAGTGTTAGTCTGTTAAAAAAACACTAGAAGCAGAAGCAGATTTGAAAGGACTGAGTATCACCAGAGTTTGCAATTACACACTAATTTACAAGAATATATTATTTGTGAAAACAAAAACTGCAAGAAGACATAGTCCAGGGTACAAATTTCTCGGTTCTCAAAAATTTATCCCTGGGCACATTTTTTCAAATGAGCCAGGGTTGGAAAACAAATTAAGAGACAAATTTCTATGGAGTTACTGTATTTATTTGCTGGGTTGTGCATTTAAGTATTTTTTTAATTATTACTTAAAACGGTCTGATAACATTTCTTCTAAACTTCAAATTACATTTTCATAAAATGAGCTCTAATCAGGGCTATTACACCAAATATTGTATTTTAACTGAAGTCTTTCTTTTGAAGTTAAAATTGTAGTACTGTGTTGTCTAAATATGAATATAAATATGTATAAAACATGCCAGCTTTTTGTTATCTTATGCCAAACAACTTTTTGCAAAAAAAAACTGTGGAAAATAACAAAACGTAAAACAAAACAAAAAAAGGTTAATATTTTTAGCACTTTTTTTTCCTTTTTCTCTTTTTCCAAAAAAGAGTCACGTGGTTATTATCTGTTGATATATTTTAAGAGAAGGCATCGAGGTCCATCCTATTAGAAAATTTCTGGCTTTACCAATGTACGTAACAAACTACATAATATTTTCATCATTGGAGCCAACAGACAAATGTATAAGACATGACAATTAAAGGAAGAATTCATAGAATTGCAAATGCAAAACCCATTATCTGTTAACAAAGCATCATCTACACATTGATTTTAAACTTTATACTAACACCTCTTGACCTGGATGCTTAAAGTCCAAAGACCTAGCTATAGGAGAATAAAGCCAAGGTACAATTAACAATTTTAGTGATAAGCATATTGTAAACATACAGCGCACTTTTTATAAACACAAATTATTGTATTGTAACCTTCTTTCTTTTTTTATGTAGTCATACATTTTTTTTCCAAGGTGGCAGCTGTGCCTTGGTGGCGTCGATTCACAACAGTCAAAAAACAAATAAACAACAACAAAAACAAAACTCATAAAATGAACACACTGAAAAATGTGCAAACTACAGCAAGAGCTGAGAGAGAGTGTGCAGAGAGGATGCAAAGTACAATAGTACAACATTTTCATGAAAGAATAAAGACATTTATGTGGATGAGGTTATGTATGAACAGACCCCTGGAGCCCAGGAGGAGTATTACAAATTGTTGAAATGCACATGCATTAAAATGCCTGTGCATGTTTATGAGTCAGATAAAGTGTTCTTTGGAAGGTTGAGTAATCAGTTATATATAAAAATGTATAATTAAAAAAGTACATTTTGGCTTAACTGACAAGTAATTTGGCCTTAACTGAGAAGTAGTTTTGTCCGTCTTCCACGTTTCTCTAATTATCAAATTATGGTGCATGTCATGTTTTGACTTTACTTTCAAACTAATAACAACAACGGTAGATCACGTGATCCAAACATGGTGGCGACCCTCTCCGTGTAGATTAAAATATATGCTACTTACGTGCATGTGTGCATTAGTTTAATAGCATTTAAATTCAGCCATTAATTTTGGTAAGGCAAAAAATGACCGAACGCACCTTTAATTAAAATGACGTATAGTTTCTACACAGCACCATGACGCTAAAATTCAGTCTCAATGATCTCCGCTTTCATGAACACTGGCGAATATTAATGTGCGCTACGTGACCAGCAAATGCGAGAAAATCAATCAGACGCAACGGGGGCGTGACAGTTCCCAGCTCGAATGATTTACCTTCAGACTCGGAGGCTTCCCTGGAGAAAGCAAACAGCTCAGATACGCGCCGAAAACCCCTATTGCTTCCATTGTCTCTGAAGAAAATACAGGAAGGGCTGCGTGATGCCACCTAAAATCCTGCTGCATCACCGCCTCCACTGGATCTGCCTTATTTAACGCGTCTCCCCCTGCCTGCCTGCCTGCCTGTGACTCGATTAACATCAATCCGAAGCAAAGACAAAATCATAAACCCTTCAATCCCGAACGTAAACCGATCACATTAACGAATGGGCTCGATGCGTCTTAATTAGCCGTGGCAACATTAGTAGCCCAACATAAATAACGACGCGACATCGCAAAAATCCAGGTAAGAAGGAAATAGGTAGGAAAATACGGCATTCACTTACATTTCACTACCCGATCGGTGGAGTTCAAGACCATGTCGGCGTTAGACATCTTCATGGGCAGTGAATGTCTCCAGGCGAATGTGTTTCTCCCTCCTCGTAGAAGAAGCGCTTTATTCTCGGCGTGTGTTCGCGGTGACGAGATGCGGTTGGTGCAGTGGCATCACTCGGATGCGTCTCCTCCGTGTCTCACCGCCGGATGATGATGGTGCTGATGCTGCTGCTGCTGTTGCTTGGAGAGGGTGGAGGAGGACGATGCTTCTTCTGCTGCTGAGACTGAGACTGTCGTGAGGGGGAGGATGGTGCTGCTGATGGGGTGGAGGCGGTGGAGAGAGAGAGAGAGAGAGAGAGAGAGAGAGAGAGAGAGAGAGAGCGATCGGGAGATCCTTTCAGCACGTTGCACCACCCAGACATGGCGAAGCAGGGAACTCCCACGCACCCGCGAGAAGGGGCTGCGTGATGCTGCCATCAGGTGGAGGTGAAGGGCTTTCCCGAGGACGCAGACGACGAATGATCGATTTGAAATGCCACTCAGGTCTGGGCGAATGTACGTGGCGGTGTCCCGCGTGTGGCATCGGCCCAATACTGTTATTTGACGAGAGAATCTTTCATTTATATACAAATAAGCAGAGTTGCTGTGCTCATTTAAAACGGAAATTGCGGATAATGACCACAATTATGGTTAATGGTGCTTCAGTAGGCTACAAAACTTGGAATTAGACAACACTGTCGTTTAAAAGGCATTAAGCAAATTTACTGACTGCTTTTTTAAATTTAGTTTATAATGACTGTTGGAGGAAATGTGTAATTTTGTTCTGTATTTGAATAAAAGTTTTGAATACACAAAAAATATTATTTCAGTTAGTTGTAAATTACCACTATTTACTATTGAATCATTGAAAATCTTCCATAAATAATAACATCACAGTTAATGTGACATGACAGAATGAAAATAATTCTGAAAATATTTTGTAGTAGCCTTGCAGTGCCATATTTGTTGTTATGTTGTTGTTGTTGTTGTTGTTTGTGTAAAGTAAAATTTATTAAGACAAAAAATACCATGACAGATATTTCTAGCATCTTTTATTGTAGGTAATTATAAAAAGCTGATAGTTTGCCAAATTTTTTTTTTTAAAAGTCAGAAAGTAAACTGACGGAACAATTAGTCAAAAAGGACTGAAGCAATATTCAGTCGGCCTATTTTCATTCATTCATTCATTTTCTTTTCGGCTTAGTCCCTTTATTAATCTGGGGTCGCCACAGCGGAATGAACCGCCAATATATCCAGCATATGTTTTACGCAGCGGATGCCCTTCCAGCTGCAACCCATCACTGGGAAACATCCATACACACCTATTTACACTCATACACTACGGACAATTTTGCTTACCCAATTCACCTGTACCGCATGTCTTTGGACTGTGGGGGAAACCAGAGCACCCAGAGGAAACCCACGCAAACACGGGGAGAACATGCAAACTCCATACAGAAATGCCAACTGACCCAGCCGAGGCTTGAACCAGCGACCTTCTTGCTGTGAGGCGAGAGCGCTACCCACTGCGCCACCGTGCTGCCCAGTGGGCCAACTTGAAGTAAATAATACAAATATTACAGTGACAGTCATTTATATGCCAATTGTGCAGATTAGTAAATGAAAATAATAAAAATGTTAATTTACCAAAGACGACATTACAGAATGAAAAGTCAAAAATATATTTACATAATGATATTATATACATATAAATATATACATAAAGTAATTATTATAAAACATATTGTACTTCATTGTTATCTCTTTACATAAAAGCTGTTGCTTTAACTAAACGTAGCTGTGTAAGTAATTTCTTTACCAATTGTCTATTAAAATAGTTATTTATTTGATAAAAAAGAAAGAAATTACATTACATAATGCAAAATGACTAAAGGATTATTCAGAAATTATTGTAGTAAATATGGCATTTCAGTATTATACATATATAAACAACATGACAGAAGAAACAAAGTGGTTTTTGAAAATATTGTAGTTAATATTTCAGTGTTATATCTTTAATCAAAAATGGCTAATAATTACTGTGACAGTTATTTCTATACAATTCATTTATATTAAGTTATGAAAAATGTCACGACAAAACATGACTTAAGGCAAAGTGACAACACCTTTTCAGAAATTATTGTAGCAAATGTGGTTTTCAATGTAGCAGTCAAAGAGAAGGATTGAATTGGAGCGCTAGTAAATTATATTATATTATATTATATTATATTCATTCATTCATTCATTTTTTCGGCTTAGTCCCTTTAATAATCTGGGGTCGCCACAGCGGAATGAACCGCCAACTTATCCAGCATATGTTTTACGCAGCGGATGCCCTTCCAGCTGCAACCCATCACTGGGAAACACCCATACACACCTATTCACACTCATACACCACGGACAATTTTGCTTACCCAATTCACCTATAGCGCATGTCTTTGGACTGTGGGGGAAACCAGAGCACCCGGAGGAAACCCACGCAAACACAGGGAGAACATGCAAACTCCACACAGAAATGCCAACTGACCCAGCCGAGGCTCGAATCAGCGACCTTCTTGCTGTGAGGCGAGAGAGCTATCCACTGCGCCACCGTGCTGCCCTATATTATATTATATTATATTATATTATATTATTCATTCATTCATTCATTTCCATTTCGGCTTAGTCCCTTTATTAATCTGGGGTCGCCACAGCAGAAT
>CAIGQW010000287.1:4368483-4392127 GCA_903798125.1 Danio choprae | reverse complement strand
CATGTCTTTGGACTTGTGGGGGAAACCGGAGCACCCGGAGGAAACCCACGCCAACACAGGGAGAACATGCAAACTCCACACAGAAACGCCAACTGACCCAGCCGAGGCTCGAACCAGCGACCTTCTTGCTGTGAGGCGAACGTGCTACCCACTGCGCCACCGTGAGGCCACGAGTGTTTATTTTGAATAGTTTTTAAAATCTATTTTATTAACAGTTTTTTCAGTTTCACTAAAATATTTGTTTAAAATAGTTTTAGTAATTATGTTGTTTTTATTACTGTTAATTTATTTTCTTTCTTTGTTAGATTTTTTATGTTAATATATTAACCGCAAACATATCACAGTTATGCAAATATGGATTTTTTAGGCATATTCTGCTGTTTGTGTGTAATGTCTGTATGTGCTCCACATTTTAATTTCATTTTCATTCATGATAATGCAAAGAAAGCTGTTTATTGAGGAATGCATCTAATCATTCCCTGAAGACATTTAACGCCTCTGTAGTTTGCTTGCCAAGTAATGTATTTAAATATTTTATACAAGTTTTTAGTGTTTTCCCTTCCGAATGTAACATGCTCCTCATATTTTGATGTTATATTACAGTATAATAAAGAAAATATTGTACATAAACTTATAATATATAATAAACGTATAATAAACTTAGAATAATATTGTGCAAACTGTTTAAATTATTGTATTATTTTTTTAATCAGGTTAAATACGCTGAAATAAAATAAGAATTTGATCAATTTTGATGTTACAATTGCCAAAAAAAAGGTTGTAGCAAACCCTAACCTGAAAAAGTCAAATATGTGAAATATGTGTTAAATATTGTCCATTGAGTACACAGCTGTAAATTGATCAGCTGTATTGATGTGATAATGTTACATTTAAAAGGTATTTTGTTCATGTGAACAGCCAATAAAGAAGTCTTTTTTTTTTTACTTTCAAGTAGAATGTACATTCAAGTACAAGAAATTGTTCTGTCAAGTGAAACGAACAAGAATTTCAGAGTACAAACTGATAGATGATGCATCACGCTGTACAAGCTGTCAGAATTCTGGAAAATTCATTGCTTTCAGTGTACAGAGGCACAGTGCAAAGATCATCACTTTGCAACTACTGTAAGTCCGCAGTGCATTCATATTTATCTGTTTTTATTTTTCTACTCTTTCTATTACCACTTAACTCTCTTTAAAATATGTATACATCATTTCAGAATCAGGCTTTTATTATGATGGATACTTTACAGCTAAAACTGGGCTCATTCGTTTGCTCAGTTATTCTTAAGCATTTGTGTCAAAATATTAATTAGTAACATAATAAAGTTTGACTTTTGTTTGCTTTACAAGAAGTAGAAGACATGGTTCTATAAAAAAAAATATGTTTTTTTCTCCTATTATAGGTGGTACAAAATCTGAGATAACAAAATATTAATATATAAAAATATTTTATATAAATTTATATCATTTTTTTTATATAATCTTTTGGAGTTAAGCGTTGATGCCAAAATTAAGCTATAAAAAACTTGCCAAAAATGCAAATCGATTTGATGTCAAAACATGTGAATTTGACATCCACACATTGATGCACTTTTGACCACCAAAATAATGACACAAAAAGTTATATAATATAAGAAAAGTTTGATTACAGGACATGGGCTCATGGGCCAAATTTCAATTGACCTATCTTGTAATCAATTTACTTGTTTTTTGACAGCAATGTAAGATGCCAGTTTGGTTTTGTTTTGACATCAAGTTTGTTTATGTGCATTACAGGGATACAAAATCCACTGTAAATTTGGAATTGATGCTTTCAGATGCTTTCAAAATACTTGTTTGTGTCATTATTTTGGTGGTCAAAGGGCATCATTATGTGGATTTCAAATGGACGTCAAGGTTTTGAAATCAAATCGATTTGCGTTTTTGTCTTGTTTTTTTATGTCCATTGTAAAACAAACGATTCTACTTGTGTTGGGTCAACATGAAGGGATTAAGTTAACTTGTTAATTTTTACAAATTTAAGTGGACTGAACATAAAACAATTAGGTTGTCTAAAAACTCAAGAATGTGTTGTTTCAGCTTATTTTACATAAGTAGTTTGAACAAACAGCAGACTTTTTTGAGTGTGTTTTTTGACATCAATGTGTCCATTCATTCATTCTCATTTCGGCTTAGTCCCTTTATTAATCTGGGGTCGCCACAGCGGAATGAACCGCCAACTTATCCAGCATATGTTTTACGCAGCGGATGCCCTTCCAGCTGCAACCCATCTCTGGGAAACATCCATACACACCCATTCACACTCATACACTACGGACAATTTAGCTTACCCAATTCACCTATACCGCATGTCTTTGGACTTGTGGGGGAAACCGGAGCACCCGGAGGAAACCCACGCCAACACGGGGAGAACATGCAAACTCCACACAGAAACGCCAACTGACCAAGCCGAGGCGACCTTCTTGCTGTGAGGCGAACGTGCTATCCACTGCGCCACCGTGAGGCACCAAGGTGCCCACTATGAAAGTATTTTCGTTGTGTCACAATTAGTTAAATTTACACACACTTTTGTCACTGAATGCAAGAATTGCGCAATACTGTTCACATCTTGAGGCTACACTATTAAAATACTAAGTGTTTTTAATGCTTACTTCAAACACTTTTGCTTTTTAATAGAAAAAAAGGGTAAAGGGGCTTATCACCAATTAATATTATGCCACAAAATCTGTCAATTGAGCTTGACCTTGTAATACTCGTAGAATATTTCCTCTAAAAAAGCTTCCAGAATACACCTTTAAATTATAATATTTATTTCTCCATGTCTGTAAATTACAGCAAAAATTTTTTCGGAAGATTGTGGCCTGGTTAGCTAACACCAGGGAAGTATTTAAGAATTTAAATGCTTAGTTTTGGCTTGAAATTGAATCACAGGTTGAAAATTGTATGTATTTTAATCAGTTTACTTTTTTTCTTCTTCATACCAACTGTTAACTCAGGATTATGGAAGGTAATATGCATCAATCCTGCCTTTTAAAGAAAAGAGCAGATTGACCAGCATTTGATTTTCATGTAACCAACAATTAAAATGTGTGATTGCACTCTCAAGTGCGGTCACATGCTTTGCACATGCCATAGTTCTCAATCCCAGGGTCAGTCTCTATCAGTTTCATCCAATGTGAGTTTCTTATCCTCACAATTCTTGAGAAAAGCTGAGGTCAAGCTTGGAATGCTGTGAAGTCTCAGGGTCAGCCTGATGCAATGAATCTAGAAATGTCAGGATTTCAGCACTTTCTGATTTCGAGGGAGTCGATTCGGTTTTGTCACTTTACTTATAGCCAGAGTTAGCTGAAACTAATAATGGAGACAAGTACAACTTTTCTGTCAAGTGTCATGATTTCATCAGCTTTTTCCGACTATTTCCACTATCATTATTTAACTTTAATTACATCAGCCTGATTAGTTGATTCACTCACTTGCTGGATTCACTTTCTGGTAAGGTTGCCTCAACTGCTGCTCAGAAAACTTCCCAAACCTTTAAAGATATCTATTGTTTAGGAAATTGTAGCAAGATTCAAATGTAGCACTAAAAACTTTCATAACGGTACAAAAGATGTGTGTTAAAAAAAGGGCTTCTTTTGAACTTCCTATATTCAGCAATGAAAGTATCACATTTCCACAATAGCAATGATATGAGTTTCAGCAATGATAATAATAAATGGTTTTAAGCACCAAATTAGCATATGATTTCTGTGGACGGGAGTAATGAAAACAGACATTTGAAATAGTAATAATGTTTTGCAATATTATTATTTTTACAGTATTATTATTATTATTTTAAATGCAGCTGTGGTGAGCATAACAAGTGGCTACTTTCAAAACGTTTTTAGAAAATGACTAGAAAAGCCATATGACTATAAATAATTCTCAAAAAAACCCTGCATTTTTACATTAAAATCAATCAATCAATCAATCAATCAATCAATCTTTAGCAAGGTTATTAAAATCAAAATAAAATCCTTATTCAATTAACAATTTAAATTATTATTTCCTACCAAAATAGTAAGTAAAGGTTTATTTATATAGCAGCTTTCACAGACATTAAGTCAGAAAGTGCTTCACAATAAAAGAAAACCGGAAAACAGGTAAAAGAAAACATATCAGATTTTTTTTTATATTGAAATAGATTTTTTCCCCAAATGTTTCTGTATTGGGCCTCACGATGGCGCAGTGGGTAGCACGATCGCCTCACAGCAACAAGGTCGCTGGTTCGAGCCTCGGCTGGGTCAGTTGGCATTTCTGTGTGGAGTTTGCATGTTCACCCGTGTTGGCGTGGGTTTCCTCTGGGTGCTCCGGTTTCCCCCACAAGTCCAAAGACATGCGGTATGGGTAAATTGGGTAGGCTAAATTGTCTGTAGTGTATGTGTGTGAATGAGTGTGTGTGGATGTTTCCCAGTGATGGGTTGCAGCTGGAAGGGCATCCGCTGCGCAAAACCTATGCTGGATAAGTTGGCGGTTCATTCCGCTGTGGCAACCCCAGATTAATAAAGGGACTAAGCCGAAAAAAAAAATGAATGAATGAATGAATGTTTCTGTATAGTTATGCAATTTATAATACAATTTTTTCAACACCTTTTTCAACTAAAAACATAATATTGTGAAACATTAATATAATTTTAAATGACAATTTTAACATATTTAAAAATGTATTTTATTCCTGTGAATTTTCTGCATCATTACTCCAGTCCACAGAAATCATATGCTAATTTGGTGATTAAAATATGCATGTTGGTCGTTCATTTACCTGACATTGTTTTGAGTGCATGAATATGCAACGTTTTGAATCCGGGTTTCAAAATACAAGCTTTTGAAAACAATACTGTTATAGTTTTTGTGTTAATACAGTAACAAGATTTTCTGAAATTGATGGCATTGTGTGCATTATGTATTCAGTCTAATAAATGTTCATAAGTACTTGACAACCAACACAACATGAACTACAGGACTGTAAGTGAATATTTAGCATTTTAAAGTAAGATTGCCACCTACTGGCCTGGCATGCAAAGTACAGTGTTTTTAACCATTTTTGAGGACTGTGAATGGTGATGATTGTGATAACTTCATTGACTGACTAATGAAAAATAAAAAAAACATCACAATAACAGTGTCACTGTTTAGTTCCAGAATCCCCAAACTATATAAAAGTATATACTGCAAATGTTTATGTATCAGATTTTATTCAGAAAGGATCAAAAGTGACACTAAAGACATTTACAATGTTCCAAAAATGATAATTTAAATAAACGCTCTTCTTCTGCACATTAAGTTCAACAAAGTATCACGTTTCTTTTAAAATAGGCTAATCCATAAAATTCACAAGTTGTTCATTAATCACTACTAATTCTGCATTTACAGATACATCTCAAATAGATGACAAAATTTCGGTCTTTTGTTTTAGCTCTTACTATTTGTATTTTTGCTATTTAGCATAAGAAACAAAATTTTATTTTAAGGTCAATTCTCATTAACAAACTATTAAGTTAGAAATGTACTTGGGTTAAGGTAAAGGGTAGGATTAGAGAGATAAAATAAGATCATACGCTTTATAATAAACAGCCAACATAACAAGCAGGTAATAAGCAAAACAATTCATTGAATTTACAAACAAATTTTAAGGTAAGTGGTTGCAAACAATTCATATGGGCTGAATTTAAACAAATAACTTAAATTTAGAAATGTTCAACTTATTTTTTTTGTTTTTGTTTAAATTCGCCCCATAAAATTATTTGCAACCACTTACCTTAAGAAATGTGTAAATCCAACTAATATTTTCTTTCAGTGTAGTTAATAGTGGCAATTAGTACATAAACTGAAGTGTTAGTAAAATTCCTTTAGGTATAATAATTTCTAGACCATATCGTACTTAATATCGTATTCAGTAGTTTACACACGTCTATAGAAACACAAATTGTCACCATAATCACCGATACCGGACCGCCGACGGATATTTTGCGCCCATCCCCCTCTCCCCTGGACCTGGTTCTGGAGGACTTGAGAGTTGGCGGCGTCCAGGCACAGAAAGCGGTCAGGCACTTCGACATGGAAGTGATTTTCAAAAGCGAAAGGAGGACGAACGGATTGACGTCTGCTTAATGTAAGATACGGTGAGGCCAGGCACTTTGCCAGAGCCATAGAGACACTCAGGGGATTACGGAGCAATGCGTGTCCAATTTATTCACGCCAGCCCGTCAGTGAGGGACTGGATGCGTCCATTGTGCGCTTATCTCTCTGACGAAACCCGTGCGTGTCTGCCCACGACCACGAAAATATGTCAGCGGTGAAACAAAAGCTAATTGTCAAACTTAGACAACCCATGTAACGCAGCACAAACCTGGATTAGAAAACAGTGGCCTCTGTACGTGCTAGATATATATTTTTTTCGTGGACAGAGAAGAATCTGCTTGGTTGATGTGCTGCTTTTTTTGACAGCTAATGATAAGAACGGATTCGCATGCCAAAACTTTTTGCTTAGCAACAGCTAAATGAGATGTTTAATGTTAATAATTTGGTTAATGACATACAGGCATGTCATACTACTGATGTGTCAGTTGAGTGTTTTTATGCTGTTAACACAGATCTATTCACCTGTCAGACATGTAGCCTAGACACAATGGATTCATTAGTGGTTTTTCATTTTTGTTCTTTCTTTTTTTCCTTTCTTTTTTTTTGGCAAAAGAGATTTACCAAAGAGTTTTTATGGGGGCGTTACCATGGCATCACCACAGTTGCTATGGCATTACCAAAGTGTTACTATAACAAGATGTTTTGAAAGTTACCGGCAGACCTTGGCTTTTTCTCTCGATCTCTACAAGAAACTGTGTTATAGATCCGTTTGTAGGGTGTTTATTGTGGGATAACATGCATGCATTTGCTGCATTACACTGAAATAACATATATTGTGAGAAAAGCCTTTGATTTGATGTAAAAGTATGCCACGTGCAAACTTTGTCAATAAATCCCCATGACTGAATGCTACTCATGAATAGTGCTGGATAATAATTGATTGCATGTACGGATGATGGAAACATTCAATAGGCTACTTGTAATTACATAATGTTACAATACTCATTATCAGATTACACTTTTTATTCATTATGTTATCACATGGTTTATAGCTGTGGAATATGTCTATCAAATTAAGCAGCAATCATTAATGATCGATTATGAAAATATAAATTAAAGAAATTGCAAACCTATTTTTGGGCTTTTTATTTTATTTTAGATAGGACAGTAATGAGACAGGAAGTGAAGTGGGAGAGAGAGGGGGGTCAGGAAATGTCCTTGAGCCGGAATTCAAACTCGGGACGCCCTGAAGTGCTACCGCACCATATGTCTAAAAAGACATTTTCACATGACATTCAGGTAAACAAATAATTCATTCATTTATTTTATTTTCGGCTTAGTCCCTTTATTAATCTGGGGTCGCCACAGCGGAATGAACCGCCAACTTATCAGCCAGCATATGTTTTACACAGCGGATGCCCTTCCAGCTGCAACCCATCTCTGGGAAACATCCATACACACCCATTCACACTACGGACAATTTAGCTTACCCAATTCACCTGTACCGCATGTCTTTGGACTTGTGGGGGAAACCGGAGCACCCGGAGGAAACCCAATCAAACACGAGGAGAACATGCGAACTCCACACAGAAACGTCAACTGACCCAGCCGGGGCTTGAACCAGCGACCTTCTTGCTGTGAGGAGATTGTGCTACCCACTGCGCCACTGTGCTGCCGGAAAACAAATAAAATATATTTATTTATTATTGTGTTTAAGTTTCATTAGAATAATTTTATTGTACTGAATCAAATATCTTTTAATCAACTCACAAAACCTGTGCAGATCTTTCACAAATGCCAATTTGGCAACCCTGATGTATTGTGATGATTGGTTCACTTCATGCTGTTGACAAAAATGTCATATATTTTTATTCTCGTTCTATTTACAGATTAATAGGACAAAATGAAACCATGAAATCTATCTGATAAACAAGTAATCTAAATGTAGTCAAAAAGGAGCCAGATTATTAACCAAATTATTGCACTGTAAGTCAGGGGTTCTCAATCACAAAATAATTGTAAGGCCCTATGATATATGTGTTGGAGAATAAATAAATAAAAACTGCACACTTAAGCTATTAAAATATGATATGGATAGTATATGTGAATATAAAACCTCACAGACATGGCCAATTCATAAGCATTTTACTGCAGAAACTGCTAAATAAAAGATATAGGTTAAACTTTAAAAAAATGAGAGAAATATATTGGTATTGTGTTTTATTTTATAAAATACTACTAATTCATTCATTTTCATTCATTCATTCATTTTCATTCGGCTTAGTCTCTATTAATCTGGGGTCGCCACAGCGGAATGAACCGCCAACTTATCCAGCATATGTTTTACGCAGCGGATGCCCTTCCAGCTGCAACCCAGTACTGGGAAACATCCATACACACTCATTCACACACATACACTATGGCCAATTTAGTTCATTCAATTCACCTATACCGCATGTCTTTGGAGTGTGGGGGAAACCAGAGCACCTGAAGGAAACCCACGCGAACACGAGGAGAACATGCAAACAGAAATGCCAACTGACCAAGCCGGGACTCAAATCCGCGACCTTCTTGCTGTGAGGCGACAGTACTAACCACTGAGCCACCGTGTCACTCTTACTACTACTAATATTTAATAATTATTCATGTTTTATTAAATATTATTAGATTTTTTATTTTAATAATAATAATAATAAAAAAAAACAATCTGAAACTAGTACTATTCTTAATCAATGTATTCTTGCTTGGGAACCTCAACAGGACACCAATCAAGCTAGCAAATTTGTGTAGGCCTAGTTGATCAAAATAACTTATTAGACAGTAGATGTTCTTTAACTTTCCGAGTACTGGGTTGCAGCTGAAAGGGCATCCGCTGGGTAAAACATATGCTGGAATAGCTGTCAGTTCATTCCGCTGTGGCGACCCCTGATAAATAGGCTAAGTGACCAAGCTTAATGAAAATGAATGAATGAATGTTCTTTAACTAAAGAACAAAGTGTTCTTTGAAACATCAGGTTTTGAACAAAACTGTGCAGTTCATGCAGCTCAAATGCTGATATTGTTAAGCGAACAAGATATTAAATGTAAAGAAGAAATCTAAAAGTCAGATTAGTTAGTCAATTTAAATGATCACAATTATAATATGCTAATATTATCATTCATGACAGATAAAGTATCAATTTAGAAATGTAAGCATTTTATAAGTGGTCTTAAGAGTTTTGGACTCCACTGTATTTATACTGAAGTATTGGCACGCTTACTAACATTAATCTATAACTGCAGCCAAACCACACAGCGGCGTTTCGTTTGGCTCACTTTGGCAGCTGGGGAAAAACAATATCCTTTTAATGCTGATGAATATGATAAAATATCCTTGCGTCAGGACTAAAGTGTCTTTGATGCGCCTTCCATGAAATTACGGTTTAGTAAAGGCGCTATTTGTGTGAGAGAGCCGAGTATTAGTAGCGCATCCCCTCCCCATTCTCTCTCTCTCTCTTTCTCTCTCTCTCTCTCTCTCTCTCTTTCTCTCACACGCGCGTTATTTTCCAGCTCGGAGCCTCAAACCCGCGCGGCTCGATCGATTCGCATTGATTGTCCCTGACGAGCTGCTCCACTTTCTAGCCAATGTCAGCCCGTCTGCGATCGGGAAGGAGAGAAATGAAGGAAAATCTCTGCCGCCCTGGCGGTGTCATTTCCACACACTTCGGTTGGCCGCCTGCCAGCAGACAGGACATTCAAAAGAAGCGGAGTGGACTGAGGGAAAGAGGAGCCGAGCGACCACAGCTGACCCCTGTTTACCACAGCAGACCAATACAGTTCACAGCGGCACAACGAGCGCTCTGCGTCACTGAGGCTTTCACAAAAACAACACTCAACATTTCACACATTTATGGGGCAGGGATACAAATAATAATGTCCGAGTTTATTAACGTTTATTAACATCCTTTTTAAAATATGTTAGATGTAGAAACGTAATCATAGTATAGCCTATAGATGTTGGTTTTGTGGCTACACATAATAAAGAAAAAACTTGTATCACTTTATACAAAATCATTCATTCGTTCATTTTCTTTTCGGCTTAGTCCCTTTATTAATCAGGGGTCGCCACAGCGGAATGAACCGCCAACTTATCCAGCATATGTTTTACGCAGCAGATGCCCTTCCAGCTGCAACCCAGTAGTGGGAAATTTATACAAAATCATTTAGTAGCAAAAATAATAATAATAATAATGTTAAACAAAAAGGCTAATGTGTAAGCATCAAGTAAAGTTTATTAAAATTAATTTAGCCTACATATCATAAAGATATGTTAGATTTTAAAAGATTATTTTCTAATATACCTTTATAATAAAATATAACCAATAAGCCTCAACAGCTAGTAAAACTGAATGACCTTGAAAGTCATTGTGGGTTTAAGGGGATATTTATACAACAGCATGTTAGAAAAGAAATGTATGTATTCTGTCCATTTACAAAACAGCATTTTGGGGGTCTGAAAATGCACAATTTGAAAATGACAGGTTTTTAAGTCCACATAAGCTACAAAATGCGACTATAAAACAGTGACATAAGTGCATAAACTTGTGCATTCAGTGTTTAGTCATGCATGAGTACTAGGTAACAACAATGGTGGTCTACAGGATCACGTGCGCAGATGCATAGTGTTTATTTACAAAGTGACATCGCCAACTACTGGCGTGGCATGCATAGTACAACTATTTTAGTCGAATTCATTCATCTGTGAACACATTTGTTTTGACAATATTGTTGTCTACTAGCATATTTAAAAATCACTAAGGGAAATGTTTTATCAATTTACTTGTCACATGATAATGGCATCTTGCCTGAAGATTATGTAACAGTGGTTTCAGGTTGGTAATAAATAATAATTAATTAGGCCCATTTTTTAAAGAAATTATATTCAAGGTTTATGTCAGACTACTTAATGATATTATACAACTGGCTATCACTGTAATCATAAAATTGGAATCAATTAATAAATTAACTTGTTATTTGTTGCTAAAATGTATTTTTAGAATAACCTCAATCATGTTATTGACCACTGATATATAAAAAGCACCCCATCAAATTTAGCTAGCAGCTGGAGTGCATTCGGTGGTTTATTGACACCAAATCTAAACTCGTACAAATTTTATATTATTATAATATTATTTGCATAACAAAGTTTCTAAAAGTACAAGACATAATGCACTTTTAATACTTTACTATTTCATATTAATTTATTCCGTCGAGCAATACAAAAACATCCCTAAATGAAAACAAATAGTAGGATTACAAAGTCATGCAGTCACCACGTGCATCCTTCTGACATTGTTTGATGGTAAATATGAATGTGTTGAAGGGAAGTTCAGTCTTAAAGCGGTATGACGACATATCAACTTTTGCTCCTGGAGAAAAAAAAATCACAGGCTGCTCAGCGCACAGGGAAACAGAAGCGACACAGATCTCCTTCCGTCACATTAACCCGCAAATCATTCACAAAGCACGTGCACATCGAGAAACACCCTTTAGTTTAAGGTCCGACATTTAAAACGTCGCCGAAAAGAAGCGCCGCGTAAACGCGAAATGTCTTTGTTTATCTGTGTATTTTCTCCGCCTCAGCGTCGCCGAAAGTCCAGTTCGGTTTTTACGTGAAGCTCCAAAAATCTATGAAATGTGTTTGCATGTTCTTCTGGATGTAGAGGTGGGATTGCGAGAATCGAAAGGTTGGTGAGCCCACACGCTCAGCTTCCCAGAAAGTACGTTTAGCAATAATTCACCATTCTCTTCCTCACGCGCTCGGCTCGGTCGAAGGCTCCATGATTTCTGGAAGTGGAGAATAAGCTTTTTCTCCCTTCTTTTTGCCATCAATCTCAACGACAGGCTTGGAGAAGGGGCGCTCGGACAGTGGAAGCCCTCCCCTCCGCTCGGATCTGCCTTGGTAGGTGCGAATAAAAAAGGGGCCAGTGTTTGCAAATATGCAGATACATGGAAAGGGGGGGAATCATACTTTGTTGAAGTCTGCTCAAAGTTGGGATGTCATCTTCCTAACGATCTCGTTGGCTGGGAGAACGGGAGAATGATTGTGCCGTACATTGTCAGCCGTGCTGCTGCAGACCGTTCACTGGCACCGCAGAGACCCAGGTTTCAGATCACTGAGTCTAGACAAAAGGTATTTTTGTTCTGCTTTAATGTCAAATTAAACAAGGATCCGACTCGTAATTTAGCGTTCGCGCAATATTGGCTCGTTCTCGCAGATCTGTGCTTTATTTTCCTATGGAAACGCGCTCGCGCTTCCCAGGAAGTAATATCGTTTTGACTCTGTACAATGCGATTTAATCAATTGACAGAATATACAAATCGTAAACGCATTTAAATGCTTTGGTGGGCTGTGCAAACTTAACACTCTCTTGGATAATTTGCTAGTAAAATTATGATGCCGATGACGTTTATGATAGTTGCTCCTCCAGCATGTAACGACAGGTGGTATTGTAGTTGATGATGCGTTATGTTATAGACGCGGAACTTTTGCTCTTCCAGCAGCTGCACACCTGTGCGTTATTAAAACGCTGTGCTCGTGAATATTGCTGTATATCGTTAAATAGAGGGTGTCTTGAACGTATTTGCAATTTGATGTTAAGTCGCTCGTGATTTGAGGTGATTTGTGCAACTCGTCGCGGTGGGATTAGGCAAAAATGTGCGCTTCATTGTTCGTTGAGAGGATATTATCAGGCTGATGTCGCCGCGGAGAGCGCGCGGGGATTTACTGCTGCAGTCCGCGGCCGACAGCGCGCGGCGCTCATGCACGCACTGTTTGTGTGATTGCCAGTCATTAACTTTCACTATGACGCAAAGAGTTGGAGAAGTTTTCAAGCGCATTTAACTTTGAGCTATGCAAATGCGCACAGCGACGCTCGACAAAGTCCACATCTGGCTATGAAGACATGAATTATTGTCAGCGTCCGCTGGATCTCGTGCGCAAGAGTGTTCGTGTGTAGCGCTTGCGTGTGAGAGCGTGCATGCGTGAGTATGTGTGTGTGTGTGTGTGTGTGTGTGAGGAGTGTGAGGAAGAAAGACAGCGGCAGGGGGAGATAGATAGGTGTGTGTGTGTGTGTGTGTGTGTGTGTGTGTGTGTGTGTGTGTGTGTGTGTGTGTGTGTGTGTGTGTGTGTGTGCGTGTCTTGAGGGAGATGTTACGTTGGACTCCGCATTACCTGAATTACTCGATATCTGCCTGCGTGACGTTCCCAAGTAACCTCACAGTGATTTTTCCCTCCTCTCAGAAGCTTTAGCAGTCTGGTTTAGTGGTATGGTTTATCCATTAGGCTACATTATTTTGGTCTTGGAATTATTATTATTTTTTTTTAAACAAAGTTTAGTGTCCTGGATTGATTAATTCTAATGTGATTTAAAAACTAATTATTTATCATGTTTGGAATTACAAATAATAAATAAATTAATACTTATTAAATAATTTTAAGTAATGAAATTAATTAGTTAATCAATCAAATATAAACATACACAAACACAGGTCCCAAAATTAACTTTTATAATAACTAAAATCTAGTAAAAACGTGTTGGTGAGTTTCTAAAATAACATTACTCACCAGCTGGCTAGTAACTTTATCCTAATAATTGCAAAGAAGCGTTATAATGTGATATAATTTAGCTTCTAAACTTACATTTTTCAGTATTATTATGAAATTGCAAAGTATTATTAAAATGCCTTCCCTGATAGCACATATACACACTGAAAAAATGATTCAAAGATAATTCATTGGCTTTTTTTTTTAAGATAAGTGGTTGTAAACAATTTATTCGGGTTGAATTTAAGCTAAAAAATTAAGTTGAACATTACTAAATTTGTTTTGTTTGTTTAAAATCAGCCCATATAAATTGTTTGCAACAATTTTGCAGAAATAATTTTTTTTCAGTGCACCACAGAGATGCTTATTTGATGTTTGCGTTTACATATGGAAGACAATGGTTTTGCTGAGCATTTGCTCATCTGCAGTATGTCTATAAGATGTCTCCTGTAAGATGTTAAGTAGATATATAGACTATGTCTTTAAGATGTTTATATTTTGTATGATCATAAAATAGTTAGATGACGTTTATTAGATGTTTGTACACAGCAGATATTTTCCAGACAAATGTTATTTAAATACATTTTGCAGACATACGTGTGCTGTCTGGGCTGGAACACCATTGGATTAGATGTTAAACTTTAGTGTGATTATCTGTTTGCAGAAACAGCTTTAGAATGTGATTTGGTTTAGTCATCACAAAGACTTCTAATACCTAAGAAAGACAACATGGCTATAGCTATTAAACTTTAATGTGATTTTCATATCACAAAGATTTGTACATTTGCAACTTTAGCATGCTTTAGCCTGAACATTATCATGATTGTAAAATCACAAAGACTAGACTATAATTCTATGTAATTTGATGTGCAGCACTGTGATTTTCACATCCAAAATATATTCAAGTCCATTAACGAATGTTACGATTTTAATTTATATAGCTTAAAATGTAAAACTCTTTCTCACTGCAAGACTTTCCCTATTGTTATTCAATAGTGGAAGGACCAATTAGCCGCGTGTTTGTCCCTAGGGAAGAGTCACGAGCTCTCTCAGCAAACAGCTTCACATGACATATTACCATTAGAGGCCTTGCAAACTTAAATATGCATAAATGAATACATTTTGTCAGTTAACATAAATGTTTAAATAGTCTGCTGATGAGACATATTGAATGTTTCTTCCAATTAATAAGCCGAGATATCATTTTCATAACATCTACCAATATAAAACAACATAGTGTAAGTGACAACGTATGCAAAGACACACGTTAGCCATCACACGTTATCAGTAATTGCTGAATTTGTCAGATGGAAATTAGAGAAGGAACTATGATTGTGATTTAAAGATTTTAAGGATTTACAGGAAGGCAAAGTTTAATATTTCCAAACCATCCTCTCCAATGGCTGTTTGGGTGTAATTAGCCATTACTAGACTTCCTTCCTTTTAATGTAGTGATATCAGTCATAAAAATCTCCAGACACATCTTTATGTAGCTATTATCTTGTGCTTTAGTACATCAATGATTCTGCTGAATATGTGTGTAGCCGATATTAGAGACACACTGCTTTTATACTTTTTGACACTCATTATCCAGTTAATAAATGCTGACCAAATCAGATTAACTTTACACCTTGCCTTTGGCATTTTAATATTTTAACAGCCATTACCCTTACACAAATTAACCATGCTTTTAATAAACCTCCAAAACACATGTTTATTGCAGATAAACCATGGTAACCACACATTAACCATGGTTTTGCTACACTACACTACAGCTTAAACATGGTATTTGTAGCAAAACTGTGGTTATACAAATGGTGACCATTCTCCAAAAAAAACAAACAACTTTTACTATAAAACATTGTTAGTTGTAGTAAAGGTATTATTATTACTTCAAGTACATTAAGATATGAATGGATAAAACAACTCGTGTCATTGCTATGTGACAAATTGGTTCAGTTAACAACATAGGCACAATTTAGTTCAGTCAAACCTTATCAGTATGATTACGAAAGTGTTTACATCTGTATTAATTGATTTTATTGCGCAGCTCTCTGGCATACTTGATTCTGAGTGGTTGGTCACAACAACCAATAAAACAAGCTTATCTAATTATATATTTACATGCTTATCTGTCACTCCACTATTCTTGACTGTTTGGTGCCATCTTGCAACTATATATTCATAATAATAATAATAAGTAGGTTAGTGTACACTCAAAAAATGACTTTTGCTGCTTGTTCAAGCTACGTATTTAAAATGAGTTGAAACAACAAAATTATTATTTATTTTTTGGGGGGACAACTTAATTGTATTATGCTCAATCCACTTACATTTGTAAAAATGTTGAAAGTTAACTTAATCGATTTATGTTGGGACAACATGAAGAAATTGTGTGAAACCCAGCATTTTTTACACTGTAAGAACAAATGTACTTTCTGCAAGCTTTAGTTTAATTACAGTAAAGAGCTAGTGAATTATTATCGCTCAAATCAATGCTTTGTGTCTAATAGTTTAGTCTTGTGGCAGATAGCTATATAGTAAAATGGATAATGTACATCCAGCAAGTTGTTTTCGCAAAATAAAGCCCTTTATTCTTATCCAACAGCGTGTCAGGCATTATGTTAGAGATAAAGTACTTCCAGTAGGTTGTGATCGTAGAATAAAGCCCGATAGGTTTATCGGCAGCCAGATGCTAATCGAAGGGCTGCTGTATAAAACTGAAGGGCTTTATTCTGCGAAAACAACCATCATGGATGTACTTTGTCCAACTTATTACATGGCTACTTGCCACAAAACATAAAAATATTATTCACTGACTGATTCGAAGTTATTTAGCGGCTGTTATCTCAGAATAAAATATCTTGGAATGTCGCGATTGACCAATCAGAAGTGAGTATTCCAGACAGCTGTGTAATAATTAGCGATAGATGTACATAGCTGTGTAATAATCTGCGATAACAATCATCTGTATGTACATTATCCCTTTGGACTATTCAGTGTCCAAAAAAGGCCTTTTCATCTCGTAGCCAGTTGCTAGATTGACACTACAGCTACAAACAATGAATGCTATTTGCTAGCATTGATGCTAACAGCTATCATCACAGTGGACCAAAACAGCGCTTTGATTCTCTCAACGTTTCCACGTTGTCAGGTCAGTGTTGACTTTTCCTGTTCAGCTGTAAGTTCCTTGACCCCTCAACCTCTGTTTAAAAAAACGAATCCTCTTGTCAGTTCAAGTCACCAAGGTCATTCCTCAGCTGTTTGATCACAGAAAAAGGCTAATACCTTACATTTGTGACACACTGAACTCAAAACTCCAATAGGATATTGTAGTTCATGTAAACTAATGACAGCTTTAGGAAAGATCTATTTATATTATTTCCCCACTTTTAAATGAGTTCATTTCTGTTTTTAGATTGTATGACTTGATATTTCTATCCCGTTTTTGACCTTTAAAGGGGTAGTTCAACCAAAAATTTTAATTACTGCTCTTACAAACTTCTGTTGAACACAAAGGAAGATATTCTGAAGAATGTTGGAAATGAAGAGCAAAGAGGCACACGTTACACACTGGTGTATTTTTTACGCATTGGATGTATTTTTATTTTCACGCATTTTACAGATACTTGTATCCAAAGCAACTTCCATTTTTATTGCTAACACTTTAGTTTAAATAGCAATTCTCACTATTAACTTGTGGTTTATAACGTGTCTATTATTAATATATTGGCTGTTTTTGAGCACTTATGAAGTAAATATTCTGGATGATGCACTCTAAAAAATGCTGGGTTAACCAATGCTAGCTTTTAACCCAACGTTGGGTCAAAAGTGGACAAACCCAATGTTAAGTCAACTTTTTCAATTAAACTTAAATGACACTTTATGTCTCAGTTGAGGTGTTTGTCCGTATTCGACCCAAAATTGGACTTTTTGAGCATATTCTACATGCCTAATCCTACCTAATACTTGAACATAACTACTACATTATTAACTATTAATAAGCTGCAGGTTAGAAGTTTATTGAGCTGAAGGAAGTCATAGTTATTGGTTTGTTAATAGTGATAATTGTACCTCAAAATAAAGCGTAACCATGCCATGCTGTATTATTAGAGCTAAAGGAAAGCTTTAAAGTTTGGCCTTGACACCAGAAGATTTCAGTTTAATTATTGAACAACAAAAATGTGTCTTCCATTCATTTCATGTGAAACTGATTCTGACCATATGACAGACTGTGAATGATGGTTTCACCCAAGACAGTTGGTCTCTGTCTGATTGCTCTTTGAGTCGGTGTATTTATTGACTCATCTGACTTCATGCCTTTTTCTGTAATATTTTGGAGCTTTGACATTCCACATTAGCTATAAATGGGTCATTATGTTTCCTCTACTGGGCTGCTGATTACATGGTTAAGGGTCTGATTACACAAGCTCTGTCTGAATGAATACAAAGCCTTACAATCATTCATAACCATGCTTTTTGAATGGGTCTAGGTTAATTGCACTGGGGTCTGGCTTGCCATCTTTACAGCTGCGAATAAGGCATTGTGTCTGAAGCGAATCCAGCATGTGGCCTGAGGTACCACAAACACCTCTGAAGCGACAGTACGTAATCAGGTACATATAAAAGTTTTTAAGCTCTTGGCTGAGACTAAACCGTATGACATCTGTGTCAGCATATACTTCTGTAGCCTGAAACATCTGCCATGTTTTGTTTTTGGCTAAATGGAAGCTTTTTTTTAACGTCAAACCTCAAGAAAAGAATGAACATTGGACTTCGTCTATAGGAATATTATCTTGAATATTTTGTGATTTGATTGAGTTCTGTTTAAAATAGGAACATCCACAATCAATGAAAGGAACACGTCAATCTGTATTCAGATTAGTCGTCAGTCAGTATGGGCTTTTCAATAACAGATTCCTAAAAGACACAATGTGATAAAGAGAAAAAGTGATAAAAGTTATCTCTTCCATGGAAATCTTCTGTTTTGTTCTAACCTGAAAAGATTGGCTCGATGTTTTTTTTATTATTGATTAGCTATGTCTAATTGGGGATGCACAAAATGTTGGCGGTCAGTTTGTTTTTTTCAGGCATAAGTGTTGGAGTGTGCATGAGTGTGCCTGTAGTTGTATGGTCCATGGTCACAAATAAGTGATGATATGTTTAAGATGACAATTTGTGGCCAAATGAGTATGGGATGTACCATTATATTTCAGTTGGATTACCTCATTTTAAAAACAAATGTATGCTTATAAGGGTTGTTATTTAATTGATGTGGAAATTATGGATGGAAACACAGAATCTAGTCATATAAAAGGATATTAGGCTGTAATTCGGTGTGTCAAGGAATTTGGCAAATTTTTGGATGAATAAATTTTAAGTAGGCTGTATGCTTAATAATGTCTGATATGGACAATAGTTTCTGTGAATAAACTGCGGAAGACTGCATATTTTGCATGTCTGCGAGGGAATGAATAGGGTGGTTTTGTAGTTTCACAGCAACTAATCGAAAGTAAAGTTGGTTTTAACATATTTTTAATCTGTTTTGAATCATTTTATTTCTTTGTTGTTTTTATTTCTTATGCTTATTCTGTAAGTATTTTATTATTCTTTTAATCTTATTATGTAAAGCACTTTGAATTGCCATCATGTATGAAATGTGCTATATAAATAAACGTGGCTTGCCTTAACTTGAAGTAATTATGGCAGAAATGTTTTACAAACATTACAGTAGAATGCGGTTTTCAAAGTATTCAAAGTAATTACAAAAAATTAAATGTAATCATTAAAACTGAACACAATAAAGAAACACAAATTATAAAGTTAAAAGAAGGAACAGTGTGCCTATTTCTGTATCTTTAGCTCACTAGAATGTAGTTTTATGTCGCTTTTCTTTTACTTATACATGCATAGTTTTGTTTTCGTTTGTTTATTTGTTAAATGATTGCAGGGCTGTTTTTGGCAGTTGCACCATTCTTTTCAACTTAACCCTTTAATGGGTCACTCTAGATTTTAGCTTAGCTTAGCAAAAATCATTGAATCGGATTAATCCTTTAGTATCTTGCTAAAAAAAAATGTTAAAAAAATTTTGAATAATTTTTCTATTTAAAGCGTGACCCTTCTGTAGGTACATTGTATACTAAGACAGATAGAAAAAAGTTTTAATTTCGAGGTCAATATGGCAAGGAACTATATTGTCATTCCAGAGTAATAATCAATGAACTTTGCTGATGTACCATGGCTGGAGCAGGCACAGTGATATCACTTTTTCCTAGTTACCCACTGTAGCTATAGACTATGTTCAGGCGCTGTGTAATATCATTGCACCTGCTGCAGCCATGGTATGGCAGCAAAGTTCCTAGATTATTACGCCAGAATGAGAATATAGTTCCTAGCCATATCGGCCTAGAAAATAGAAACCTTTAATTTTATGTTGGTCGTAGTACATAATGAAACTACAGAAGAGTCAAGCTTTAAATAGAAAATTTATCAAAACTGTTTTTTTGATTTTTTTGAGAGAGATGCTAATGGTCTAATCCGATTCAGTGATTTAGGCTAAGCTAAGCTAACAGTGCTCCCACCAGACCCGGAGATCAGCTGAATGGATTGTGAAAAATGGTAAAACTAATCTGTTGAACTCTTGGGGAGTTTCATTAAATGTAAACAAAAATTAGTTTGGAGTGGTGTCAGAAACAATTTAACCAAATAAATTGTTCTTTTTTTTCTTAAAGTGGAAGTTAAATGGTTATTAGTATTTTTTGAACTGTACTTTTAAGGTGAGTACAGGTGTATTTAAGTAGACTGATATCTAATATCTAATAATCTATTAATATATATGGACTTGTTCATGGAATTTATGGAAATATACTTGATCAAGTATATTTCCATAAATTTGTGCATCCATTTATCAATTTGTGAGATTTTGAACTGATTATCCTTGTCTGCAGTGTCATTCACTCATCAATAATATATCTCCACAACTGTACATTAAACATGAAATACGTTCTAAGATTGTGTCACATCATATATCCATTTTGAATTCAATGTGCAGAGACAAATTGCTTATTTTTAAGCATACCAGTGATTCAAGCAGCATAAACAGCCTAGCTAGTGACTTCTGATGAATGTAGATCTTATCTAATATATGCGTCGGAACATAACATACTGTCATGGAGGAATGAAAGAAATGAAAGTGTTGCAATGACAATAATTTGCCTTAATTTGAAAAATCTGTGACTTAATTGGTTGAAAAATGCTGGAAGAGAACGAAGCGCTCGCGGTTGACAGAATGTGGCAGTTGCACAATTGTAGGTTGATAATATCAGAGGGTCAGAAGCAGACTTGACATGAGTCCTCAGTGAATACTGTGACACAGGTGCAGAAAAGCTGGAAGATAGTTTAACTTAAAGGTGGACCTGATGTTGAAGAGGTTACAGTGATTGACAGGAGCCGATGCGGAGGCAGCGACACACAAATTCACTTATTTCAGCTATTTACGAGACCTCGGCAAACACAGGTCACGTGTTACAGGAGCAGATGGAGAAGGTGGAGGGGTTAGACAACCAACTACAGACAACTGACAATGCTTAGTAACCATCACACATTGGGTTTGCATTTTATTTGCTTTAAGATCAATGCTAGTGTATTACCCCAGATAGCATCCGGTGCACTGTGCGACTGAATTTACTCCTTACAGGAAGAAGAAAAAAAACTTCTCAAAACGGGTAGAAGCAAATCGATTTATTTATGTCCAGTGGGCTTATTTGCTAAGTCATTTCGTGGGCTCATTTCCATCACCCTAATGGTTACTTTGGGAACAGTAATTAAGCAAGTAGTGCTAACATTGAGCCACCTGTCCCTTGCCTTTTTCTTTGCCTGTCTGACTGGCCGCTCTGCTATTTTGCTGTTTTTTGTTTTTTTTACAAGAGTTTGTTTGAATTTTTTTCGATAGTCGAAAGTTGGTGAAATGTTTCTGAAGTAAAATCTTATGGTCACCAGGGCTGCATTTTATTTAATTTCTTCATTTTATTATAGTGTAAAACTGATTTGTGTGATGACCCAGTTGTATTTTCAGCATCTATTATTCCATTTATTATTGTAACATGATTTTAAAAAATCATTCTAATATGGAAGTACAGTGTACTTACCTAAGAAATTGTTGACTACTGAGTAACTACACGGGTTAAGGTTAGGTTCAGGGGTAGGTTGGTTTAGTATTTGTTGTCATCAAGTTTATGCAATGATTATGATAAGTATAGCATGTGTGAAACAGGACTGTAAAAAATGTTCTACCAATTATTATTATACAGCTTATTTTTTACATTAGATCCACCAGTTATTGTAACTTAAATGTGTGGAGCCTCATTCACTTTCATTGATGTTTAGCTCTATGCTACTTACTTGTAATATTTTGTCAGAATTACACTGATTTGTAGTGCAGGTAGTTTATCATTTATTATTCCTAGTCATTTACTTATAGAAAATCAGTTGAAAGTCCTAAAACTTTGAATTTACTTAAGTAATAAAAGTAAAAGTACTTACTGATGATTGTCTATTTTGATGAAAATGTAATTACCAAAACTTGTCATAGTCTAATAACCACACAGAAAACATGTGAAACTCTATATCAAATCGGTTGAATCATTTTCTGGAGACTCACTCTGAATAGATCATTTGAATGAGTTGTTGAAATGTGAACAGATGTCAGTGCAATTCACAAATTAAAGATTAAGTGCATTTTTGCATTTTGTGAACTGATTTAACAGGTAAACTGAAACAATTCAGCGTATTCATAAATTAAACACCACTATCTCGTCTTTTGGCGTCTTTTTCTCCTTCAAACTAGCTTTTTATGCAGCTTTATTTGTAATAAAGGAAATGTAGCAGAATGAAAAGTGCAATATTTTGTTGTGGAATTGACTGAAGTAAGTTTCCTAAAATAATAATACTCAGATATAGTACAGATACTTAAAATATCAGTGAAATAAAAATACTAAGTTACAGTCCACCACTGGTAACAAGGAAAATATACAACCAAATGTTAGCAAGTGTACAATTCTTACAAACTTTTGAATGACAGCAGACCATGCCCTGGATTACAGCATATCATACCCTGAAACCCACCAAAACAGAGAAAAGTGTCTATATCGTTGGGACGGACTTCGCCATGCTGCTAGGATAACGCTTGGTGTGAGATGATGTGTGGCCAACTGTTGGCTTGATGCAGCAACCATAAGAGTGGAACGGATTTGAGATGTGCCATATTGCCATTCCAAGCCAGGATAAAAGAGAAACCACGGGCTGTCCATGGCAGGCTAGCATGGTCCGTTAGAGACATGTTTTTCTCCTTAGCTTTGGATGGGAAGTGAGTCATTGCTGCTAATACAGAATGAAAACGCCGCTATGTAATTTCAGTGCTTTTGGGGGACGTGAAGGTCGGGTGCTTCCATAGTCCCAGCAAGAGATGTGTGCGGCGGGGAAGGTTTGGCAGGAGCGAGGTAAGGCAGTGTGGCCCCTGGTTTGGGAAGGAGTGAGAGAGAGAGAGAGAGAGAGAGAAAGAGAGGGAGAGAGAGAGGCTGGCTGTGGTCCGCTGGCGCCACAGACCCCTGAGCTGGGGAGAATGCGGGGGCTGCGCTCCTGCCTTTGAAGCTTTACCTCCCACTAATTCTGGCCTTCCAATTTCCACACACTGCGTAGATCCCCTCCACCACCCCTCATCCTCTCTCTCTCCCTCCCTGTCCCTTTGTTTCCCTTATAAGGACTGGCCCGGCCATTTCCTCAGCTTTTCTCAGTGGGGTTGTGTGTGTGTGGGTGTTTGTGGATGTCTCTGTTGTGGACGGGGGGCAACCAATAAAAAAACAAGAGTTGAGTTTTTGGCATTGGGATTCTGAAATTCTGCATGCAGTCACTCAGTATGTTGTGTCATGCTTGATATTTT
>CAIGQW010000287.1:4332578-4348716 GCA_903798125.1 Danio choprae | reverse complement strand
GTGTGTGTGTGTGTGTGTGTGTGTGTGTGTGTGTGTGTGTGTGTGTGCCACACGACCGGGGTGACGGCCGCTTGTTTACCGGCCTCATTATGTCAGCTCGCTTCCTCAGAGGCTGTGGCAGGTCACGCCAAGGCCTTCTGTCCACCTACACACACACACGCACACACACACACACAATCAAGTATTGCAGCCATTGGGTGAAGGACAATGCAAACAATTATTTGGAATTGGACATCTCAGACAGACCACTGAAGTGGCCAATGCCATTGAGCCTTCATTAAATCATGCTCATAATCTTCATCTCGCATATGCTCAAACCAAACAATCTCGTTAGGAATTGTTTCGCGAAAAACTGCAAACCACCAAACTTTACGTCTTCCTTCAAATCCATCTTATAAGCAGTTAAAAATGGTCTTTGTACATTTGCATGTATCGCCAAATGCTATTTCCCCCCTTCTTTCCAATTATAGGGAGATACGCTCACATTACCTGTCAGGACAGTTGGGGCAGCACTAATAATTGGGCCAATACTGAACTTCCAAAAGTTGTTGGACTTGCAAAAAAGCATATATAACTTATGTAAACTACAGTAGCTTAAAGTTAGCGTTCTCTTCATTAAGGGATCATCCCCCCCCCCCCAATTTCATTCATTTGAGACTCATAAGGGTAATGGTGCTAGTGTTGTTAAACACCATTGTGCATGGATGATATGAACGCGCATGGATGTTACCTGTGTGTGTGTGTGTTCTCCATCTCTGCAGTCCTCACATCCATAATCCCTTTTATTGAAATCCGTGTCACCTGCTGCCTGCGTAGTCCAGCACCCTGAAGCGCCAGCCGGCTGGCACTGCGATGGTCTCTGTGATGAGAGAGAGAGAGAGAGAGAGAGAGAGACAGGAGATTATCAAGTCTAGCTTTTGATTGCATTCAATATGCTGAAGACATTCACAGAAAAAAAACAAATTAATCATAAGCTTCGTGTATATTCTTAAATGACTTTTCTTGCACAATACGTTTTGCAAGATCCCATCGGATTCCATTATAAAAACGCACCCTAGTTTAATTATATCATCGATGCTGGATAAACATGCTAAGAAGGTACAGCCGATGGCCTTATATGACCAGCTTATTGCTAGTTAGTGGTTTATGGTGTGATTGGCTTGTTCTGTCTTGTTTTTGCTGGTCAACCACATAGGTGGAGTGAATGCAAAAGCCCATAAGGAAGATAACTACAACAAAATAGCTTAGAAAAATGGATATAAATAAAAAAGAAGAGAGAGAGAACACAGAATCCACATCACAACTATAATAATAATGATGATGATGATGATGAGGTACAATATCTCTGCAATCACTTTTAGCATTTATTTTATTTATATATTTATTTATTTATTTATTGAAGTTAATGAATAAGAAATCCATCTGGCAGCCAATCAGAATTCATCCTGCTTCAGATTACAAAAATGTATTATGTCAATAGATGAGTTAATGGATGTAATTGAAATTACACACTATTGATAATTTAAGTATATTTGAGAGTACAGATTCTATTAATTATGTAAGATTATAGTTCTCTGCATGACACAGTGAGAGTACAGAACGTCCTGGTAATGTACGTAACCCACATTCCCTCAATAGGGAACTCCAACGTGCGTCTGTAAATAGACTATGGGAGATCGCTAGATGACCAATCACTCTGAAGGGAAAGAAAAAGGGCCAATGAATGCCAAATGAGTTGGCAGAGCTCGGCTCCGCAGGTGGGACTGATTAGTCATTAGTGGAGTATATCAGTGGCGTCCGTGAAGACAGCCTCAGATTTTTGCCAGCTGAAGACTGAACACTCAGCCAATGGGTGGAGACTCAGCTGCTGTGGCAGTGGAGACGCACGTCTCCGTTCCCTATTCAGGGAATGTGGGTTACGTACGTAACCAGGATGTTCCCTTTCAAATGGGAACTCCAACGTGCGTCTGTAAACAGACTATGGGAGACTGTGTGAAAAATGCCACAGCAGCTAAGCCCGTCACGCTCCTGATGTGAAGTTTGCTAAGCAAAGAGTGAGCACACAAGCATCACCAAGAACGCAACCTTCCATCATCCCCTGGGCCCTTTAATTACCATTACATGGGAAAAATTAGAAAATTTAGATGGGGGGTCGTAATGTGCTTTTACCTAGCTAATATAGACTAGGCATTTTAGAATATGACAGTACATTGGGAAAGGGAGCTAGTCCCCGAAGGGGGAGGATGCTGCGGAGGCCACCTGCTACTCAAGAGGGGAGACTTGATGGCAATAAAAACATATGGACTAGCCTTATAGAGGGAGAGTGCTACATAAGATAAGCTGGTTAGCGGGTAGGGAAGACACGGGTCCGCCTGGTCAGGGGGAACACTCCATGGCTGAATAAGCATATGGGATCACCATAGGGGACCGCTCCTCGGCTGAGTCGGGTGCTGGGGGCCCGACTCATAATCAATTGATCCCGGGATGAAGCCAGAATGAGCCAATCGTCGAGATAATTGAGTATGCGTATGCCCGCAAGCCGTAAAGGCGCTAGGGCACCCTCCGCGAGCTTCGTGAAAACCCGCGGAGACAGGGAGAGCCCGAAGGGGAGGACTTTGTACTGCCATGCTCTACCTTCGAACGCAAATGGAAGGAAACTCCTGGGTAAAGTCCCCAACGGTGTCGCCAACCAGGCCAGCCTGCGATATGGGTGCGTTGAGAAAGCGAGCTTTGTTAGCGTCCCGCATTTCCGCCAGGTTAAGCCAGAGGTGGCGTTCCTGGACCACCAGTATGGCCATCGTCTTCCCCAGGGCACGGGCGGCCAATTTGGTGGTTATGAGAGCATAATCAGTCGCCGTGTGGAGCTCGTGCATTAAGCTCCGGGAAGAACCACCCTCCTGCATCTCGGCCAACCTCTCCGCTTGGTAGCGTTGATAGGTGGCCATAGCGTACAGAGTGGAAGCAGCCTGGCTCGTCGCAGTGTAGGCTCTGGCCATGAGAGACTCAGATATCCTACATGCTTTAGATGGGAGTTAAGGTGGACCTCTCCAGGTGGAGGCGCTTTGCGGGCAAAGATTGACCGCAATAGCGCGCTCTACCTGAGGAATCGCCTCCTACCCCCTGGCATGCTCCACTATCGAGGGTGCCCTCTATATGCCTGCGTGAGCTAACTGTGTACCTCCGGGAAGGAAGGGACAGGGTGCTTGTAAGGCTTCGGCTTCTTCTTGGCCCCCACGTAACACCCATCTAAGCGGTCCGGCCGCGGAGCTGGGGGACAAGCCATCTCCAGCCCCACGGTCGAAGCAGCCCAGAATAACATATTATGTTAGCATGTCCGATTCCAAATCCGGAGCCTCGCTGACAACTCCGGAGGGTAGCAGCAGGTCCGGATCATCATCGAAGCATGTTAACCTGCCCTCCGATGCAGCAATGGACATCTGGTCCCCTGGTGTCATCTAATGAGAGCGAGGCCAACCCGGAGGATGGACCGGCGCCCTCATTCGAAGCTTGGACAGAGTGCACTGATGAGGAGTGAGGGGTCCGAGGGCCCGAAGGCGATGGATTAGCCCCCACTGTAATCCTCAGACCTGCTCATGCGCTAACCGACTTGCGGGGAGCAACAGGGGTGGCGCACCCTAATGCTAGAGTGTGCTGCGACCTCAGCTGCGCAACAGTCAAGCCCTCACAGTGAAGGCAAGAACTGTCTGCGAGCACCGCCTCCACAAGCTGAACCCCCAGACATGTGATGCAATACCCATGCCTGTCATCCGGGGTTAGGAAACCACCGCATCCAGAAACGCACGGCCGGAACGACATCTTTAAAAAGACACGCTGCTCTGCCGTGTTGCTCTCTTATGGGATCTGCTCTTTTAGAGAAAACTGCTCTTTTATTTAACACCAGTGAAACGCCCAGGGGACGGGAAAGGAGTCCAGTTTGTTCGCCGCTGTCGCGTCTTTGCCCGCACTGGTGGGAAAGCTGGTTTCGTCTCGAAGTCAGGATGCAGATCAGGAGCTCTTCAGTCTTAGGGTGAGGTTTGAAGCAAAGAATCTGAGGCTCTCTTCGCAGACGCCACTGATATACGCCACTAATGACTAATCAGTCGCACCTGCGGAGCCGAGCTCTGCCAACTCATTTGGCATTCATTGGCCCTTTTTCTTTCTCTTCAGAGTAATTGGTCGTCAAGCGATCTCCCGTAGTCTATTTACAGATGCACGTTGGAGTTAATAGAAAATAGAAAATTTAGAAAATTTAAGGTCATGCAAATTCTATCATCATTGGCATGATGTGTGGATATCTGAAGATATATATATCGATTGAACATTCATTCATTTTCTTTTCGGCTTAGTCCCTTTATTAATCTGGGGTCGCCACAGCGGAATGAACCGACAACTTATCCAGCATATGTATTACGCAGCGGATGCCCTTCCAGCCGCAACCCATCTCTGGGAAACATCCATACACACTCACTCATTCACACACACACACACACATACACACACATACACATACACTATGGACAATTAACTTACCCAATTCACCTGTACCGCATGTCTTTGGAATTGTGGGGGAAACCGGAGCACCCGGAGGAAACCCACGCAAACACGGGGAGAACATGCAAACTCCACACAGAAATGCCAACTGACCCAGCCGGGGCTCAAACCAGCGACCTTCTTGCTGTGAGGCAAATGTGCTATACACTCCGCCACCATGCTGCCCTCGATTGAGCATAATGCTCCTAATTTATTAGGTGTATAGTTTGTTCTTATCAAATCAAATGAGAAGTAAATACTGACTCTACTGACTCAACTACTAAGTTAAATGACTAATACAAACCTTATTCAAGGTTTTAAAATTAAGAATTTTAAGATTCTAACCATTTTTAATTAATGTGTATGAATTTGAATTTAATTTCCAACACATAGTAATTTGAACAAAAAGTGGAAGTAACAGATTTTAAATATATTATAAATATAGAACTGTTCTTAACAGAACTGATGGAACTGTTCTTAAAAGAAGTAAAATGTTCTTTGAGAAAATGAATGATTATTTTATTCCATCACCTTTAAAATTCTGACACATTGCTTTCTTTGAGTGCATGCAAACAATAGTGGTGTCCAGCTAATGCTGTTCAAAATCCTGCTGCTATGCCACAGTGGGCCACTCACAGAGTTTGCCATTAAATTACAATTACAAACTCCTAAAAGTAAAGATTGTTCGTGGATGTTAAAGGTTCTTCATAAACCACTGATGGCAATCATCAGAGGTTCCATAAAACGTTTCGGTTAACACATGGCTCTTGATAGTAGAAAGACATATGTATTATTTGGGATATTATAATGTTCTGAACAGCATACAACCCTGGTTGATACCCTTTTTTTGAAGTAATATTATTAGTCTGTCCAGTGGGTTTATTTAAAATGAATAATAAATGCAGCTTTCTCAGTGATGCCACAAAATAATTATTTTAGGTTTCCCAAAGAACATTTCAGTCAACATTGACTGTAAAGGTGATACAAAAAACCTTTAGAGCAGTGTTGCCTCACAATGTTACTAAGCAATGTTGCTTGGCTACTTTCTTATTGAGAATGAGCAAGAAATCTGTAGTTGGATCTTTTAGATCGGTTGTCAGCAATATTTTGAGAATACTAGCAGCGATTTGCGACGTGACTGGCTCGGAGCTGTCGGCAAAATTCACACAAAATGGTGGTTGCTCACCACCAGTGGAGTGAGGAAAAGGAGCTTATTATTCTGGTAAGTTGTCATGTGCCAACACAAAACAGTTTTTATGTATTTGAATGCTTACAATGAACACAGTTGTCCAATTTAAAGCTGTAGTATAGCGAAGTTCATAATGAAAAGTTACCAGTAGCATAATAAAAGTGTGTTCGTTATATTAGCTTTATTACTATTATTATTATTTGTTAAGCATTATTTCACTTCACTTCTGCTATGATAAATAGACATCCACTCTTGCATTCAGCTAGTGAGAGCAGTTCAAGAATGTCAACCCTTACAATCAGGGCTTGTAGAAAGCTGCTAACAATTGTTTTGTGGGGCTAACTGTGTCTCACCTGCCCATTGATGTCAACATTGCCAAGAGTTTAAGAGTGCTTAAGAGTGTAACATACAGCTATCTAACACATTCCTGCATCCATTCATTGGCAAATTAAATATGGCATACTAAGGTCAACGCTCATCAAAAAATACGTTTGGGCCAATTAAGACTAGCCTAAGCACTTTAAATCTTATGTAAATTTAACAGAACAGCTACTTTGTCTTGTAGCATGTCTCTGGTTTATATATTAGGGATCACCTGTGATTTATTCAGTTGTGTTTAATTGTCAGAATGAGAATCTCCTCCTTGATCTGGTCTGCTCTCCAGCCTCGGGCTAGTTGGGCGTCAGTGGGCGGCCATTTTGTGATGTGAGCTGAGGAGAAGAGCATGTCCTGCGCTCCCTCATGGATCAGCTCAGATGTTTTCACTCCCTCTGCCGTGCACCTGGGAGCGAGGGCCGCGCGTATCTGACGAAAAAGAGAGAGAGAGAGAGAGAGAAAAACAGACAGAGCAAGAGGGATGGGGGGTGTGAGAGGAGAGATAGATATATCCCCGTTCAAGCCTGTGACACATTAATTATTAACAAACTCCGAGTAAATGCGTAAACTCTCCCTCTCCTGTCCTCTCATCCCTCTCTCCGCTCGTCTTCAGTCATCCAGTTCTTCCAACAAACACCTCTTTTTCCTCTTTCTCTTCTGCGTGCACTAAAGCCCTGTGTTTTTCTAGTGAGTTTTCTTTCGCTCTTTTTTTCCTCTTTTAGTGAAGTGCAGCGTGCGGCTCGTAAAATGAAGTGGAGCATGTCGATTCGGGGGGAGGACGCGGGAGGCTGGGTGACAGCGGTGTCAGGCACAAGGCCCCAAGAGAAAGACACAAACTCTGAGAAACAGAAAAAAACACCATGGCATGAGATGGGCTTTGTGAGTAGTTTCAGGTGTGCTCAGATTTGGTGGAAAACATAACGGCCTTCGCAATCAGTTTTATTTCCATATTGTGACATATTTTGGAGTGAATTGGGATTTTTAGCTTGAGGGATGGGTGTAATTTTATGTATTGCAATTGATTGGATTGTGTAGTTATGTATTAGTATGGATTTGGTTTGTTGGAGTGGACGGATTTTTTTTTAATTAGGCAAGAAATGGTAATGGAATCACAGCTTGCCATGGCCAGTGATATTAAAAACTATTTTATACCTTTGCTACCACTAAATGGTGCATATAAGTCCATTAAAGGTTGAATAAGGCTGACCCTTTGACTGTACTACCCAAAAACAAGCTGTTGCATTTCAATATTATTAATATTATGTTGCTAATTTTAAATTTGGATGAATGGTCATCTAAATCTCAATGAAACTGGACCTTTGGTTGTCTATTCAGTTGTGTTTATTAAGTTAAGATGTTTCTTGAATGAGAAACATTTTGAATGGGAGTTGATTTTATCAATAAGGAATTGATTGGATTTTTGTTGGCTGCTAATTGGTGTGATTTTATGTGAGGTGGCTGGAGGTGAAAGATTATTATCGCAAATAAGTTATTTTGAATAAAATAGGGCATGAACACATTCATTTAAAAAAGAGAGAAAGGGAAATTAACAAGAAGTAGGACAAAAACACAAAACAGCCTATGCAATGCATTTTTCTTCCATATTGTGACACATTTCCATATAAAATAGGATTTTTAGTGAGACGGAGTAGGCTAGTTATTTACAGTACTAGTATGGATTCAGGTAGATGGAGTGGATGGGTTAAATAAAACTGGCAAAAACTGTCAGCCTAAAAGTACAGCATATAATTGTTGTGCATATTAGTACATTCGATTAATATTACTCAACCTCTAAGGTTTGAGATTTGACCCTTTGACAAGCCGTTACACTTTTTTTCTGAGCAGGTTTTAAAATCTGCCATAGCCAGACTTTTCATTTGCTATCATGCAATTGTATATTTACTTAAAAGTCACTAAGAGTCAGGACCTGTGATTTTTATTTATTTATTGTGTTTAAGTGAAATGGTAATTATTTAGAATGGGAGTTGATTTTGTTTGATTGGGCATTGTTGGATGAGAGGGATTATTGTCCAAAATTGTAATAACAAATAGTAATAGTAATCAGTTTTTAAAACATGTCATATTATTTTCTGTATTATTGATATTCTCAGGCACATACAATTTTTGTTTCATATCTCATTGTTTTCTTTTTTTATGGATAAACTGACTAAATATGATTGCATTTATTTAATAAATGAGAAAAGTAGAATAACTAGTTTAGTTTCCTAGTGACTTTTAAGTAAACAAAATTACATGATATAAAAAATGGCTGCATGAATATTCATGAAATTTTAATAACTTGTTCTGCACTCTAAGAAAAAACAAAGTAACAGCCTGTCAGTGAGAATGAAGAGAGAGAGAAAGAGTTACTTACAATAAAACTGACAGTTTGTTAATTATTTAAAGGAAAAGATTGTTTTTCTTTTCATCCAATAATAAATATAAATATGTTATATATATATATATATATTTCAAAAGAATGTATGCTTAATTAAATTACCTAACAGATAAATTATCTTGAGCCTCACGGTGGCGCAGTGGATAGCATGTTCGCCTCACAGCAAGAAGGTCGCTGGTTCGAGCCTCGGCTGGGTCAGTTGGCGTTTCTGTGTGGAGTTTGCATGTTCTCCCTGTGTTGGTGTGGGTTTCCTCCGGGTGCTCCGGTTTCCCCCACAAGTCCAAAGATATGCGGTACAGGTGAATTGGGTAAGCTAAAGTATCCGTAGTGTATGTGTGGGAATGAGAGTGTGTATGGATGTTTCCCGGTGATGGGTTGCGGCTGGAAGGGCATCCGCTGCGTAAAACATATGCTGGATAAGTTGGCGGTTCATTCCTCTGTGGCGACCCCAGATTAATAAAGGGACTAAGCCGAAATGAAAATGAATGAATGAATGAATAAATTATCTTAGGCTGCATGGTGGCGCAGTGAGTAACACGATCGCCTCACAGCAAGAAGGTCGCTGGTTCAAGCCTCGGCTGGGTCAGTTGGCATTTCTGTGTGGAGTTTGCATGTTCTCCCCGTGTTTTAAAAGTAGGCATGCCTCAAACAAAGACTATAGAATACACAAGACATGTCACTCGTATAGTTTTGAATGGTAAAAAGGTAATGGTCAATATGGCGAATGAAGCCCTGCCTTCTAGTACAGGAGCCAATGAGCAATCGCTATTTACTGATGATTCTCCAGGGAAGGGGCTCGGACCAGACGTGAGTTTCTGTAGATTTTGTGTGATTCGAACGTTTAGAAATGAAACTAAAGAGACAGTTGTTGTTCAATTTCATCAGTGATTCATAATATAAATTTAAGCTTAAGCTTGGAAAGCGCTTTTGAAGCGTTTGAAGTTTTCTCATTCAAACAGAATGCCTGAGCATGCTGCCCGAAAAGCGTTTCAAAGATGGCTGCCGAGTGAAATGACTTAACTTAAAGAGACTTTGCCTCCAACCAACAGTACAATTTAAAATGCAAAAATGTTGGGTTCCATGCAATCAATTTGTGTTGGGACAACATGAAAGAATCAACTTAGCGTATTATTGTTGTATTAGCGTAGTATTATTCTATTGTATGAATTTCCCTTTGGGATAAAAACGTATCTATCTATCTATTAGCTTTTACAAATATAATTAGATTAAACATAAAACAATTTAGTTGTCCCTAAAAAACATTATGAATTGTGTTGTTTCAACTCACTTTAAACAAGTAGTTTGAAGAAACAGCAAATGCAATTTTTTGAGTAACCACAAAATCAAAAAGTGAAATTGCCATGAAATCGCATTGTTCTTATCCTATTACTTATAATGAAAAACATGTAACCCAAGCTAATTGTTTAAATACTTGCTATTTTTCAGAATTCCCTTTAATTTAACTACGTTTCCGTATGCAAAATCTGTGAAATAAGTACCATTCAAACTTTCTCAGACAAATCCTTCACAACAGCCTTTAGTTAACTTCAGCCAAACTGTAACCTCTCCCTCCTTTGCTTTACTCGAACCCTGTAACGGATGTGTTCTCCATGCACACTGTCTCCACATGCAAATTCTCAGTGGACACAAATCTCTCGCTTTATGCATGTCAGGCTGTGAGTTCGCAGGTGTGTGTATATGCGAATCCTATCTGCAGAACAACACTGCAGCTTTCATCAGCGCCCTTGAGTGAACACACTTACAGGACACAGACTCCCCACAGATGGAAAAACCCGCCGCTGTTGGGACAGGAAGTCCAGAGGCTGCAGCGGTGAGGTCATCGCTTCACTCCCAGGCCGGGACGACGGTTAGAGACTGATCAGCCACCACAGAGTTGAAGGACACCGGCACACCCTTCAGATGTAAACTCTCTCTGTGTGTGTGTGTGTGTGTGTGTGTGTGTGTGTGTGTGTGTGTGTGAGAGAGAGAGAGAGAGAGAGAGAGGTTAGCCAGATTTCATGCCATCACCTGGACAGCAGCAATGGAAAACAATGTAAGAGACTTTTTCTAAGAGTGTCAGGGACTTTGTATTAGTAGCACTTAAAGGGAAGTGTACTTACTATTAACTCACTCTCATGTGGTCCCAAACCTGTATGAGTTTCTTTCTTCTCTTGAACACAAAAGAAGATATTTTGAACGTGAACACAGGGAGAACATGCAAACTCGACACAGAAATGCCAACTGACCCAGCCGAGGCTCGAACCAGCGACCTTCTTGTTGTGAGGTGATCGTGCTACCCACTGTGCCACTGTGACGCCCTGAATTTAAAACTTAAAATTCCTAAAAAAAGAGTTGTCATTTACTAAAGAAGCACTTCAAATCATCAGAGAGCGCAATGTTTTTTCCAGAAAAGGGGAGTGTTGATAAGAAAGTGTCTAGTGCATATGGAGAGCAGAGAGTGTGTCCAACAGCTGGTTTGTCAAGCTCACCTGTGTGGAGCACACTCAGAATTGCACAAATGATTTGCATGAAGCATGGAATGCTTATAAGATGCTGTCTGGTGCATACGGACAGTTGGTTTGTCAAGCCCACTTACATACTTTAAGCAAAAACGAATTACACAATATTTCGACTTTTTAAGATTCCAGTGGAAACCCTGGAATTAAGATTTTAGTAAAATATCAGACCACAGCTCATGGATTCAAATAGGCTAAAGTGTGATTTGTTTTGTGACAATAGTGTAGCTTGACGAGTGAGATCATTGCTTCACTCCCAGACCGGGATGACGGTTGGAGACTGATCAGCCACCACAGAGCTGAAGGACACCGGCACACCCTTCAGATATAAACTCTGAGTTACAAGAGAGAGAGAGAGAAAACCAAGGTTAAGCCAGTCTTCATGCCATCACCTGGACAGCAGTAATGGAAAACAAGCACAAACCATTTGTTTTTCATTTGCGCACAACTATTTTTGCTCTCCGACACACACCCACTCAGCGAGGCGCCGTTGACACACATCGGGAGAACAGCTGCAGTGAACAGAGGACAGTGTCTCTGGCCCTTCCTTCAGTCGGACTCTCCATGGCAACACTTCCTCCTGCGCAGACGTGCAGCTGGACCAGATCTGCACTGCAGCTAACACAGTTTACAGACACTTAACCGGCCTAATTTCAGAAGCCAAGTGACATAAAAGCTAAAGTCATGATCTCAGCAATTGTCCAAAACCACTCCTCTGAGGGACGGCAGGAAGTTCTTGGGAGCTTATTTGGTGCTTTGTTAAATTCTCATTCTTACCACTGCTGCAATTCAAGTTAGTTAGTAGCATTCTAGTGTTGCATGATATACCGGTACTAAAATACCAAATTATTTAAAGCAACTGTCATTGACCAAAGTGATTTCCACAATAAATACATAAAATCACAAATTCATTCATCCATATATTCATTTTTTTTCAGCTTAGTCCCTTTATTAATCTGGGGTCGCCACAGCAGAATGAACCGCCAATTTACCCAGCATATGTTTTACGCAGCGGATGCCCTTCCAGCTGCAACCCATCACTGGGAAACATCCATACACACTCATTCACACACATATACTACTGACAATTTAGCTTACCCAATTCACCTATACTGCATGTCTTTGGACTTGTGGGGGAAACCGGAGCACCCGGAGGAAACCCACGCGAACACGGGGAGAACATGCAAACTCCACACAAAAATGCCAACTGACCCAGCCGAGGCTTGAACCAGTGACCTTCTTGCTGTGAGGCGATTGTGCTACCCACTGCGCCACCGCGTTGCCCCAAAATCACAAATTCACATATAATAATACAACATTAAAAGCCTGATCCCTATAATTGATTCTGAAAGCACTACTAAAATGTACGATTTCAGTAGAGCCTTGAAAGCATCCAGGACAATTTAATAAACATTGAAAAGGGTTCCATAGTCTGGGGGCAGCCACTGGAAAGGCTCTGGCACCCTTAGATTTTGCTCTCGTTACAGGATTAAAAGACCCTGAACTGGTTTTTTGATATGGAATTAAAAGTTCAGCAATATATTATGAGGAAATGCCACGCAATGCTTTAAAAACCATCAAAAGAACCTTCAATTCAATTCTACAGGTAATCAGCGTAAGCAAGCCAAAACTGTAGTAATTTTCTCTCTTCTTTGTACGAGTCTGCAGCGTTCTGTACTAATTGAAGACGTTATAGCTAACCGTGAGAAATACCTACAGTTGAAGTCAAAATTAATGGCCCTCTTGTGGTTTTTCTTTTTCAAATATTTCCAAAATTATGTTTAACAGAGCATATTTGCACAGTATTTTCGATAATATTGTTTCTTCTGGAGAAAGTCTTATTTGTTTTATTCCAGCTAGAATAAAAGCAGTTTTTAATTTTCAAACAAACATTTTAAGGTCAATATTTTTAGCCCTCTTTTGAGCATTTTTTCCTCGATTGTCTAGAGAACAAACCACTGTTATACAATGATTTGCCTAATTACCCTAATTTGACTAATTAACCTAGTTAAGCCTTTAATTTGCACTTTAAGCTGAATGCTAGTATCTTGAAAAATATGTTATCGTGACATAGAGAAAAGAAATCAGTTATTAGAAATGAGATTTTTTTAACTATTATGTTTAGAAATTAGAAAAATCTACTTTCCATTGAACAGAAATTGGGGAGGGCTAATAATTCTGACTTCAACTGTATATGTACAGAATTACAATAATCAACGTCTGATGACACAAAGGCATGACATTGTCTCCAGATCCTTAAAAGTAAGAATAGATTTCAGTTTAGAAATAACTTTAAGTTTATACAAGATACTAAAGAATTACTTCAATACACTGCGCTTAAAATTAAGGTATGATTCATCATTTGTCTAGTTACATATCGAGTATAAACAAAAAAAGCACTGTTTCTTTACATTGTGTCCATGTACGTATGGAGGTAAACAGCAGAGTAATTAACATTATGCATTGATACCAGGCGTAAGGTAAAAGATAAGCAAATTCCCTGCCACTGAACTTGTATTTCTGACATGGTGTGCTGTCAAGTCACTGGGCACCAGACATGATGAAAATATGATTTGGGACTAACTTGCAGTCAACTTTAACATATCTAAAAAAAAAATTGTTTAAATACATTTATTTAAATACATTTTTATTTTTATTTTGTTTATTTAAATAACTTGGCCATAAATATGATCACACAATTAAATGCAACATAAACCAAATGATTGTCATAAAAACACTTATGAATGCCATAAAATACTTACATGTCTGTGAAATTCTCATAGCGTGGATCATATTTTTAATTACAAAGCTAAAATAAAACAACAAAAACTATATTGTGAAATATTGTGTGACCAGCCTATTTTCAGAGCCCAAGCCAATGTCATGATCTCAGCAATTGTGCAAACACTCCTCTGAAGGACAGAAGGGAGTTTTTGAGAGCTTGTTTGCTGCTTCGTGAAATTCTCGTTACCACTTCAGCAATTCAAGTACCCGTTTGATGTTTGTGTTGCACAATATACGGTACAAGAGAAGTATTAGGATAAACCATTGTGAAAAATAATTCCTCATTTATTTACATTTCTGTTTTATGTTTTAGTCGTGGTATCGGTTAATTATTGGAATTGTGATATTTCAGTCAGGTATTGTATACTTTTGGTATTGTGACAACTTCATGCTTTTCTAGTCACAGTGACTTGTGTTCAGAATCTAAATGAAACAAAGCACTGGGGGTCTTGGGACACATTTTTAATGTGTGTTCACACTTGGCAGGTTTGGTTTGATTAAAACAAACTCTGGTGCGATTGCTCTGTTAGTGTGGTTCATTTGAATAAGCGCTAACGCTGACATCTGAACCTTGGTGTGCACCAAACAGTCAGACCGAGAGCACTGAAAAGATGTGTTATGGTCCATTTCCATGCAAATTCAAATGTGGTGCAACTATAATATGAATACAACACAGTCCCAACAACAACTAAATACCAATAAAAGTGGAGTGCCAAAAAAATGCTCAACAATAACTGTTTTTGGTTCTCCTTAGGAGCTATATTGCACATTGATGACACTATTTAGTCTATTCCTTCACATGCTTTAGTAGCACATCATGTTCTCCACAAAAAAACAATCATTTATTGTATGTACATGCAACAGGCACATTTAGATCAGCAAACTGCATTGTAATTCGGATGTTTGGTAAGTTGTCACAAAAAAAAAAAATAATAATAATAATAATTCTGTCATCTTTTTTTGTATTTGTAGTTACAGTCTTAAAATTAATAGAGTAAATGCGAAGCTGACCAGGACTAAATGTTTTTAAATGTGTCCAGACTAAAAGAACCAACGGGCGAATGACACCCAGCATAAACAAACAAAACAAAACAACAACAACAGCCAAAACAACAAAAATGGTTTGTGTCTGAAAGCTTGCTTTGGAAAGACTGGCAGACTTCAATATCAAATTACAGCAAAATATCAGCAAATGTATTTTGATACATGCGATCAGTTTTACTTATTAATCTGCATGATTTTATCAGTCAGAATGGCTTTGTTACATCATGTTTTCCAACACCTGGATGTTTTTTTTATAAACTGATTCTGCATGTGTGGACATCAGGGAGCAAAGTGTGAGGTTCACAGGTATTATAAAAGGTATTATAAAGAGAAAGAGACTGAGCTGGTGTGTGGAAGTGGGTCATCAGTAACAGAACAAGTTTCCAAGAGTCCAGCCTTTATCTCCTCTCTTCACCTCTAGACTTTTCTCCTCCGTCATACTGTTTCTGTCACCTTGTCCTTGGCACTCTTAGTTCCTAATTGAAATGCAAACATTAGCATTAACATTATATTAAACATAAATGCTCATAAAAAAAAATAATAATCATTTTTAAAAAAATCAATCAGCATTACAATATTTAGCACATTGTATAGGTTCCCAATGGTGCAGTTAAATTGTGAAGTTGTTTTTAACAGAATTTGCACAAGGACATTTTTTGACCTTGTGCTGAACTTTGAAATGTTTATTACTATTAAAATTCTGAATTTTGCTGACAAAATTATACATAATTTATCTAAAATGTAAAATAAGAGTCCTGTCCTATATATTCTAGTGCAAACTTGCTGATTTGGATGAATATTTTTTTAATAATTTAAATAAAATAGTAACTAAAAAAATTACTTTGGAAAGAGGTTAAAACAATATTGTAGTACTACAATTTTGCATGGTATAGTTGCTTGCACTAATATAAATACAGTATAAGGTATGATATGTGATACCTTAGATATATACAACTCTATGGCACTGCCCTCTCATATAACCATTAAAATGACTTTAACAAGATGTTGTTGTAAGTGAAATACTGAACAGTGAAGGTCAACTTTGATGTCCAGGATTTTTGAAATAGCAGATAATGGTAATTTATAAAAGAACAAACAGTGGCAGTGTTTGCTAGCATCCTGATAGCATGTAATTATTCCAGCAGGTATGAGGGAAACTGTTAATGTTATCTGCCTCATTGCACTTTCAAGTGTTTTTTAAACTGTCCCTGCCGTACACAAGCTGAGATGAAGGGAGAACCATCTACACCTCGCGCACACACACACACACACACACACACACACACACACACACACACACAC
>CAIGQW010000287.1:4306942-4332568 GCA_903798125.1 Danio choprae | reverse complement strand
CACACACACACACACACACACACACACACACACACACACACACACACACACACACACACACACACACACACACACAAACAGGGTCTCTCCCCCTGCCCACTTCCTCTGCAGCCCATGGTGTTTCCGTTGGGGTGAGTGAGTGCCAGCTCCGTCCCCCCCTGCTCCCCAGTGGGGTCCTGCCTCCTGGCATCTGTCAGGGCAGCTGTCTCTCCGCTCATACCGCGCCCGTCCTCCACGCAGCACTGCACGCTACAGACACCACACACACACACACACACACACACACACACACACACACACACACACACACACACACACACACACACACACACACACACACAGGTTTACTCAGAGCAATGATTATACTGTGCACAAACAATTGCTAACACACAGTTTACTTTAAGCAGACGTACACACTATTTTTCGCAAATAAATCTAGCCATGCTCAGAATCATGGGAGTGACTTCTGCAGAGCTGACATACAAATTAATTTACATAAATAGTACAATACGTGACAGTGCTGCAAGACCATGTGTCAGGTAAGACCAACATGAACACGACAGCTTTAGCCACTGATTTGGCTGGAAATAATGACACGCAGGTGAAAACACACTCAGTGGTGGCTGATTGCAATCTTATAGCACACACACATACAAACACATGAAGACAGCTAAGAATCACATCATGATGGGGAGCTGAATCCAAAAATAAAAAATAAAACAGCCAAACAATCAGTGGAAACCTGAACATTTCAGCAAAAGGAGCTGGTGTGTTTGTGTTTCCACTTGAGTGTGTGTGTGTGTGTGTGTGTGTGTGTGTGTGTGTGTGTGTGTGTGCGTGTGTATCCAGGTGTGCATCACTGCAGGAGGTAAAAATGAGAGAATGTGAGGTTCGCAGGTGTTAGCGAACACTCCGTCAAGCTCCGCAAACATGTACACACATGTAAATGAGAACAAAGGATAGCACAAGAACTAAACATAAACAGCTTTGGTTCCCACCAAGACATTTAAGAAAAGTTACCTACTTCAAACAAACCTCAGTGACTCAAACTTATTTAATGAAGTTTCTTGGTCACTTTTGTGAGCACACACACATACACACACCTCCTGTTAATAGGGAGGGGGCAGCCAGCATGGATGCGGCCCTGATTAATTGGGCGCGACACAGGGAAGTGGGTCTGGAAACTACCTGGCAATTTCCTACAACCCCCCTTTCTCCCTCTCTCACACCGTCCATCTCTCTCTCGCTCTCTCTCTCTGGAGTGAAGAGAGTGGGCAGGTGGGCTGCTGGGAGGAGTGGCGGCAGCTCTGCGTTGATATTCCACTGGCGTCAAGCTTGCCCGTCGCCCTACATAGCAGGCGCTCCCTCTGGCAATGCTTGGCTTGGCTCTAGGCTCTGAGCTCCGCACACTGCGGCTCCGACAGGCTTTACACACATGCACGCACAACACACACCCACACCCGCTTAGAAATACACATGAAGAAATATGCTAACCTTCAGATGCGCTCATTCACACTCACACTACAAAGAAAAAGCAGGCCAGTGCTGACCAGAGCCGGCCAAAGACGGAGCTATTTCATTGTGCTGTGAATGCTGCAGTGGGTAAGAGCTCCGGCTGGCACTTCTCTAGTCTTGCTCTGGCCAGTGTGCCTAGACAGATAGAGAGGGGAAAAAAAGAGAGTACCATAGCATCTACACGGCAAGCAAACAGCGCATCGAAACGAGATCGCTCCCATTATAATCAACAAAGCTGTTGCGTGCTAGCAGGGTAGCTTCGTTGATTATAATGGGAGCGATCTAGTTTGGTCGTGTCACATACAACTCAGTCAAGGAACAGAGAAACGAAACAGAGAAAGACAGACAGACAGAATTTTTTTTCCATGTTCTGAGCACTGTGATGTGTGTATATTACCCTACAGAACAGGACGGAGACTGGCTTAATGAAAGCACAGGAAGAGGGCAGCAGCTGGTGGCGTGTGTTTGAGCCGTGAGGATAAGACCCTCGCGCTGGGCTCGCCAGGGTCTTTCTACAGAACCACTCACACACACACAGGCACACACCCGAAGAGACTGAGCTTCTTTGTCCGATTTGCTGCCGCCCATGCTGGAAGAGGGCCCGGGCCGCAGGGGCCTGCCTGCCTGCCCAGGAGCCAACAGCACTGCTTCAGCCACAACTACAGCCGAGCACTAATCCAGCCCAGATCAGACGTCGCTCTCTCTCACTCAGCCTTAACACCACCATGACTCAAACATCAACTGCAAAGCAAGAGAAAAACAATGTCAGTAAAGGGAATGAGAGACCATAGATCTGTAATCTTAATCTGCATAGTGGTGCAGGCGTAATTCCTTAATGGTGAAATGTCTCAAATTGACAATCTCGACATCTCTATTAAAATCAGCAGAAATTAGTTCACAAGCATGGTACAGACAGATGTGGAGCAGTTTGGTTCCCTGCAGCCCACAGCTGGAGAGAAATCTTTCAAGTTGAAAGTTTTCAGCCATCTAGGTCTTGCAACATAACAGCATAAAATGTCTGAGAATTCAGAGAGGGTGTGACATGTCACAGCATGTGTGTGCGTGCTCATATCTGTCTATATCTGCACACGTATGTGCAGCGTGTTTCCTGAAGTCATGAATGGCATGGAGATAACGGTGAGATGAAGAAGAGGAGGGCGAGGAAGAGAGGGGAGGATTTGGGGGATGGGGGCTGGAGTAGGTCTTAGGGGCACCAGGGAGGCGTAGATCCAATTACTGCCCCCCCACACTGAGTCCTTTGTGTGTGTGTCCCTACTGATAAATGAAGCTCTGAAGCTCAGCCGAGCTCACGCTCAACTGCAATATACCAGCATGCACTGTAGCTTCTGCAGATGGATCGTGTTGCAATTCAAGACAAATACACATGACCCATATACATGTACACTTTACATAAATTGGTGTTGCTGCAATGGAATTTATATGCACGGAGAAGTGACATCACAGGTTTTCAAATGTCACCCCAACTAACAAAAGGTACCTGGTCAACTAAGTTGCATTAGGCATCTTTAGTTCCACGGGATGAATGCAATTGTAACAGAGACCAGCTGGTGACTTCTGGGCAGGTAAACCTCTCTCCCTTGATTTCAAGAGGTGCTCTAGTGACAGATGATAGAGGCCATGGTCTTTAGCCTCCTCGTTAAAGCACCCACCTCCCATGCTGGAATCACTGGTTTGAGCTTCACTCGAAGCAGGCGGGTGGGTGTTTAACCAGAGGGGTTACATTGGTGCTGTGACCCGGATGGGAGTTGTAGGTAAAAGAGGCCAGCTGGTGAGTGCTGTGCAGGTAAATCTCACTCCACTGATATAAAGAGGTACTTTAGCAACAGACACTAGAGGCCGCAGTCTTTAGCCTCCTTTTTAAAGCACCCACCTCTCATGCCAGAATCGCTGATTTGAGCCCCACTCAGAGCAGGAGGGTGGGTGTCGGACCAGTGGGGTTACACAATCACAACATCTGTTTTGCCTCACCGTGAGGTAATCTTCAGTGGTGAGCTGCGGTAATGAGCAATTTGTTTATGCATACAGATATCTCACTGTGCACTTCATTGTGACTGCAGTGTATTATAATGAGTCCTGGAATATTGTCACCATTTTAACCACTTTCGTTTTTAACCAGTCTTCATTGTGACATGTTTTTCTTCAGTGTGACACCCATTGATGTATAAAAACTTTTGTACTCATAACTCCTCTTCAGCACACAACTCTTGCTGGCCAGTGGCATCTCTTAGCAACGCCAGCCCTCGTCCCACTGGCGACGCCAACCCCCCAAGACCCCCAAGTCTCCTTTAAAGTTAGAACTAACATCTCCTGGCAACAGTGCAAGCCTTTTACTTCTAACACCTCCGGTCTCCTGGCAACCATGTTCATAGTTGTGGTCACAAGCAGTAGAGCCTGTGTTTTGAGCTACATGCTGTGTGGCCACAGGTGCTGATGGCACCCCCTTGAGATTGGGGTATCATCACAGGTGTGGAGTTAGAGAAATGGCCACAGTTTGATGGAGGTGTTGTGGGCTGAGTTCCTCTCAACCAAAGGAGTGGAGGCCAATCGTACCATCATACTGCACCTCCTACCCTGCCAGGCGTCATCCTCCACCAACCCCACGGAAGTCTGTCTCCTAGCAACGCTGACTGCGTGCACTCCGGGAGGGATCCGGAAGTCCACATGCTCAAGCGGTGCCGTTCTTGGAGAGCATGTCAAAGCACCCCCTCCAAATCTCTTTCTTTTTTCTCTCTCTCCCTTTCCCACTCTTTAGTCTACTCCAACTGGCTCCCACGCACAGATTTGGAACGGCTCCTGCACGCAGAGCCTGGGATGAAAATAACAAGGCCACAAAAATCTTCCACTTTACAGAGTTTTTTTTGTGCCACCAATCATTTCTATGTTATACGTAATGGGCTAATGACCTTCTTCAGTTCCGTGGTGTAAAAATATGGAAATTTCTAATTTATTATATCTTCAGGTTATCTTGGTTTTGAGGACTGTTTGCCTTGTCCCAAATTTCTTCAAGATCTTGGGAACCCTCCACACCACTACTAAACACTTTTCACCTGTATTGTGAGACTGTTGTTGCAGATCCATTTAAACTGCTGTCAGGTGTGTCTACACTGAGAAGGTTAGGTGTTTTGCTTACTTGGAACAATTTTTGTTGTAAATATTTATGGCTTTGCTTTTTGCCAACAGCCTTAAAGTTGGGTTGGGTATCAGTTGGATCAGTGAAAACTAGCAAAAACAACCCCAATCGAGCACTACCAGTTTGCTCTCCAGAGCCTAGACCAGCTCATTAAGGTTGGCATCACACTTCTCTCCGTTTCCGTGAGTCTGCTGTAGCCCCCATCTTCCCCACCCACTCTCTCTCCCCAGAATTCCCACTGCAGCTCTCCAGCCTCTCCTCAGGACTCCGGAGAGTTCTGCTTTCCCACTAGTCGGTGACGTTCAGTTGGTGAGCAGCTTCAGCCCACCTTCTGCACATCAGAGAACCTCTGTGAAATCCTAATCCCCAGAGCAGGGTGAAACACAGGCCCGGCTTGCCTGACCTCTTTGGTTGCCATGGATACAGCACACTATAAATAAAACAGAGTTTTTTTAAAGCAGTTTGGCAGGGCTGTGTGGACTGGTGGGGTTCACTCTACACCCCCAACACAGTTTCCCACCTCTACTGTTAAAATTCAAATCTACTATCTATTGGAGTTTTTGGTTAGTCTTGTTTAATATGTGTTAAGTCCACACCGGAGGAAAAGCAAAACCGAGAAAAGGAGTGAGACAGGGAGGGTGAACAAAAAGCAAGCTCTTGAACTGGCCCTCACGCATGGAGGAAGCCAAGTTGTTTGTGGGTGCCATTTTTGGGAGCGTTTAAATCTGTCGAGTGTAAACAGACGGAGCTGTCCTAACGGAGGCCTGTTAAAAAAAGGAGGCCCATTTTCTTCAAAGTGGCGGCACAGAGGCGTTGAGAGACGAGGGAGGCTGCATGTTTGTGCACTGAATCAGGGCTGCGCTGCAGATTTTTGTCTGGCGAGGCGAATCTCGGGAGGCTAGGAAATAATTTGGTCACGGCTGTGGGAGGTTGCTGGGGTGGGGGGTGGATGACTGTGGGGGGGATGTGGGGGGGGCAGGGTTTCGACCGTTTCGCTGCGGTGAGAACACGCTTGACACTTCATTCCTTTCCAGTTAATGCGGCGCGGACTGCAGGAGTTTAACCCTCTACCTGCCTGGGCCTGGAGCTGGTCAGAGTGACCAACCAAAAAGCTCAGCTGCTGCATATATACATTAAAAACTACACTGACAACAAGAAACTGCCTGACCAAACTGTGGAAGATCATAAATAATAGTTAATACATGAACAAAGTTCATTTCAGAACAGAATTGTATAAAGAAAAGTGCGACACAAGACGCAAGCTGTCTAGAAGTGTTAAGTACAAATGAGTGCATATGAAAAATTACTACCCACATCCTTGAAAGACCTCTTCCTTTCTTATTCTGAATCTTTTGAGACCCTCTCATCTCCTCTAAAGCACAAGTTTAACATCCAACAACCACGTCCAAGCAGCATGTCAATAGACAAACATCCCTGTGACTTCCTGCATGGAGCCTCTCATGTGACAGAGGCGCGACTGAGCCTGTGGCAAAAACAAAGGCTCGCTCCACTTTCCAAACAAACTAACCCTGCCTCTGCTGCAGGTGGACACACTGGCCATCAACCCAGATTTTCTGTGGGTGTGTTTTTTGTTTTTGTGAGTGTGTGTGTGTGTAGCAGGAGGGCAGGGAGTTAATGCGGCAGGCCTGTGGCAGTCCTCCTGCCCTCAGCCAGATTAATCATGCAGCAGACCCCGTTCCCTCTGCCTGGGGGCCGAACCGTGCCCGCATGCTCTCCCTATCACATGGCCCAGGCCCCCTCTCTTCTCCTCAACACAGCTCCTCTGGGGTAGAAGAGGGGTGGGGGGTGAAACGCCCCAGAATGCTTCGCTTTGCTTCCTTTCCTCTCTTCCTTTCTTCTTTTTCCTTCTGTGGGCATCAGGAGATAGATGCAGGGAGAGAAAAACAGAAGCGTCCGTCTCATCTTCCCTCCACTGCAGTGGCAACAACGGCCCCTTTTATTGCTCATCGGAGGGCCCCGTCGGCGGTGGCCAGGCTTTGCGGGGGGGGGGGGGGGTTACTGTTTGCCAGGGGCCTCCCGCACTTGCCTGGTAACAACTCACCGACATCTCTGTGCATAGGAGAACAGCCGATGCTATTGTTGTATCCACTGAGTACTAGCTCCCATTTGCCTTTGCCTTTTGACTGATTAACAAGCTTGTATGAGCATTCAAGCTGATGATGCGTTTAAAAAATCTAGATGATGCGACACTAGGAAAGAAGTGTCACATCTTGTGTAGGTATGATCAAGGATGTGATATAATTTGTAAGATGCAATTCTGTGTGGACGTGTCCCATCATGTTTTTTGAGTGCCATGGTGTGACAAAAAGATTCAGGCATTTGACCTACTACCCACGATATCAATGTTCTGAATGAAAGCTAAGTAGTACTTACCTGTATTCAACGTCTCAGTTAGGTCCTATAGCAAACAATGTGACTCATTTGCAGTGTTCACTATCCAGCTTCAGATCAGTTATGGGCTCCTAAAATTATTAGTACAGTAACTAACTCATAATATTTTTGAACAATTTATTATTCACAAAAAGCCTAAATATAAAAGGTCATAATTTAGACAACACAAACTTCTTATTAAATATTACAAGTACGCCATGTGTTATTCAAGCAATTTCATTACTCCCTTACAATTTATTTAGTAACAATTTATTTTAAGGTATCATGGTTACACATCTTCGTACGATACTAATTACAAGTAATTATGCATAATTAGACATAAGTAACCCTAACCATCATTCTAATTCTAGCCATACAGTAAGTCCATGTAATTAATTACTATTACTTGATATTTAAAGGACAAATAACATTGAAACAAAGCTGCAACTAAATAAAATGTAACATTAACATGTTATAAATATTAAGTGTGATTGTGATTTCCTGTCTGGCTGTATGCCCTCCTTTCTATTTCTCGCTCTGTGTTTTATTGTGATCAACAAGCAGGGGGCATCCAAGAGAACAGCTTGCTCTTTATCCAGGCTACCAAAAGCAGTTTAAAAGCTCAATATTGCGCACAATATTTACAATCTATATGATTGGTAAGCTCTCTCAGTTCTTTCATGCGTGATGCACAATAGTTTATTGCACGAAACCCACTATATATTCTGATTAGATGTGCACTGAAGAGGATATGAAATGCGCTTGGCTGCATGACCTCAGATGACTCCAGTAAATGCTCGTCATACGCGCATGAACATAAACACAGCCTGAAGACTGTCAAGCCACTGTGAATAAAACTGCAACCACAAGCTGGAAGGGGTTTGATCATTTTATTACAGAGGCAATATCCCACACTTATCCTGCGTGTGTGGACAGGACATTCAAGCTTTACACAGAGCAATTATATAAACTCTTTCAGATCACATGTAAAAACCCCAGAATTAAGTGCCAGCAAATGTGACTGTGATTTACATGAAGGTGATTCCTGCCCTACTGACCTAGTTACCAATGAAGGAACATTTAAATGCAATATGATCAGCAACCTCCACGTAAAGAAAAAATAAAGAAAACAGCAACATAAGAATATTGACAGACCAATATATCAGCCATGCTGATTAATTATCTGATATTTGGCACAGTTGGTCATTCCACAGTGTCCAAAAAAGCTTTGTCAGTGATCTTTTTAATATTTTTAGTGAACCTAGAAAATACTGGTGTAAAACATGCATTCATTTCAATTCAGCGACTTAAACGTCTTTATTGCTGCAATTGAAATTTACAGTACATATAGCCATTATATTGGACACCTTCTAATATCAAAGATATTGTATGACCACTTCTTTCTGCTAAATCATGACAGCCTTCATACAAACTCCAGCCTTCAATACTTGGAGGAAGCAAAATGTTAAATACATAACAGACCAATGGGATGATTAACTTTGGATTATCATTATTTGGTCTCATTTTGAGTTCTCAATCTGAGTAAGATGTCATGTGACCCTTTAAAACAGAAACACACTGCTAAGTATGCGCTAGTGCATTATGAGCTACAGCCAGGTCAACAATTGGAGTGACGGTACAAAATAACGATTGTGTCATTCCTGCTGAAAAGTTTTGATAACCTCTCATACCATATACAAATACAAATAATGAAGAAAAACATCAATATTGCAAAAATAAAAAAGCATTACTTTGGCAACTAAATATTCATGTTCCTGAGAAAGGCTGAGCACCCACTCCCTTCATTGTAGCCGCTGATAAAGACCCCTGTTTTAGTTGTCCCGATTGTTGCTTAGGGGTTTGTCCCATGTTGATTACCTGAGAGAGGGTGAGGGCCGGAGCCTCAAGTGGTTTGGCTTTTCTGGGATTGGAGGTTTATAGGCACGGGGCGGAGTCTGAGAGGGCGGAGACTCACCAGACACGCTGAAGGCTTTCATGAGCTGAGCAACCCTTCCTCGTCCCAAACAGCTCTCCTCAACAACCTCAGACCCCAAATCCACTGAAAACACCCGTTTAGAGGCGGCAACCACTCGGATATCACCTGCAAACCCAAAGAGAATGGATAGACAAGGTATTATGACCTTCAAAGTGTATTTTTATAGGTGACAACTTCAAAACACTCTCACACTTGCCCTCTTCAACACCACACCTTTCTTCTGCCCTTTTCCCTCACTTCGCACTCTCTTCTAGCCTTTTTTTCCCTGCTCTCTTTCAGTGTATTTTTTTCCTGGGCTGCCGACTGCCAGACCGGAGGTCGTCGGCGCAGGAAGTAGAGCAGGGACGCAGCTGGGTGTAGTTGGTGTGTGTGCGTGCGTGTGTGTGTGTGTACACGGTTATGGGTGCGTAAGAGTATGTGTGTGTGTGTGTGTGTGTGTGTGTGTGTGTGTGTGTAATTGAGAGATGGAGGGATGGAAGATGAGGAGAGGAGGGCCGCAGGGATGGCGGCGGAGAGCAGACAGACGCTGCTCAGACACCAGAAGGCTTGAGGAGCTGCTTATTTTTAGCCACGTCCCCAGGGGACACAGATGTGTGAGTGCGTTCGCTCTCTTTCGCTCGCTCTCACAAACACATATACCCTTTCTCCTTTACACATACAAAACTACGACACACATTTTACCCCCTCGCAAACTCTTTCTCCTAAAAAAAAAACACACCCTGGTCAAAGGCTCAACCCTTCATGTGTGACTGTGTCAGTGGAAATGTCCCAGTATTAAAACAAGAAAACATCAGCTTTGAAGCAGACAAACTGAATTAGTCTCACTTTAAGACCTTGTTTGTTTCTCATCGTTCGCTCTTTAACCTTGGGTACAGATCATGAAAATGAATAGAATTTGACACAAAAAACAAAGAAAGAAAATGCTAATCGCAAGAATTAAAAGGCATTACAACATTTGACACATCAGAAAAAGTTATTTACAGTAATATAACATCATAATGCAATACATTTTTTATTTTGTTGCAATAAATATGAATAAATTATTTAAAAAATAAATTATTTTAAATATAAATGCTATACATATATATATATATAATACAATAATACCAAAATACAATAAACAAAAAGCTAACATTTCAAAAATGTCAAGTATCAATAAATTTTTAAGTATTATAATAAATATGAATTATCATTTATCTACAGTCATTTTTTAAAATGAATGCTTAAAATGTATTTTTTTCCTTTTTATTTTGGCACAAAACATGACCCAGATGTGTTTGACGTGATTCAGTGTCTTGCTTCTGAAGCCCTGCCCCTTGATCTTCCTCTTCTTTCCTCCCTCTCTCTCTCAGTCTCCCCGTGGCCCCTGACCTGTGGTTCCTGTGTTAATGTCCTCTCGCCGCTCTGCGTGGGCTCTGCCACTGATTGTCTCACTGTGTTGTGTGGTCGCCACAGAAACCCTGGACAGGCTCCAGCGACTGAGGCACACACACACACACACACTCACAGTTCCTGCTGTTAGCTGACACCAGCGTAACGACTGCGCCTCTTGCCGTTTTCCATCCTCCCATAACCTCGCCGAACCTGAGAGCGTTTCACAGAGCTGTCAGCCCCTTCAAAGCTCTGCTGAAACCAAACGCTCCATCTAGACCAGCCAAAACTGCCCCCGCGCAATCACTTGTGACAAAGCCTGTAAGCACCTGATCGCAACAAAACCCGCCTGCCCCATCAATAACTGCTGTGCGTGTCTGTGAAAACGAGAAAGCATTGATAGGCATGTTTTCAATTTCAGCATAGACACCATAAGCAGAATGAAGAGACAAGCCATGCTGCCAACCATGAACTGAGAGATCTAAATTTGCTTAATCTTTTAAATGAATTTTAGAGCACAAACTTTACTTCACCTTACCTAGATCCCCTTACATTGTAGTCAATCTGCCAAAACAACTCTGAGCCCAATGTGGTACTTTTTTTACAGAATAGTAAGTCTCAACTCCGCCTCCACAGAAAATGATCAACACCCACTTCTTTATTTACGAAAGTAAAAGGTAAAGGCCAGCACACACCAAGCCAACGCCAAACAGCTAGCACCATTGAAACCCAACTGTGTTTACACCTCGCGTTGGATCGTGTCTGGACCAAAAAGCTGCACGTGAACACACCAAACAGAAGAAAGATGACTGAAAGGAGAGACGTGTTCTGCACCTGCGCAAGAGGGCATGACATTCCGCTCTGTGGGGGGGAGTGTCTTTTTTCTCATGCCACAAAGGGAAACCAAACTTCTGATAATGTACAGACAAAGCATAAACAGAGCAGCATTGAGTGCCAATATAACAGTAATTGTCACTCAGCATCGAGCGATTTGCTCATGCAAACATGTCTAATAATCTAATAATCCATATCGTTTGTAAATATTTGTGAAATGGTGCAAAATCACAGCTTTGTGTTTCTTCTTCTTCTTTCTTTCATACATTTTCTTTTTGGCTTAGTCCCTTTCTGGGGTCGTCACAGTGGAATGAACCGCCAACTTATCCAGTATATGTTTTACACAGCGGATGCCCTTCCAGCCGCAACCCAGCACTGGGACACACCCATACACTCTTGCATTTTCACACATACACCACAGGCAATTTAGCTTATTCAAATTACCTATGGTGCATGTCTTTGAACTGTGGGGGAAACTGGAGCGAACACGGGGAGAACATTCAAACTCCGACCTTCTTGCTGTGAGGCGAAAGTGCTACCCACTGAGCCACTGTGTCACCTTTGTGTTTCTTCTTGACTGTAATTGTTTACTTGCTACATCACATTCACGCTCTGATTCGTTGCCGAATAACCAATCAGAGCGTTCTCTCTTAGCCGAAGGTCCAACGCCGATTAGACATGCTTAATCGGGCCAACAAGATCCAATGTTAACCCTATGAGAGTCTACATGTGGAACACACCAAACCAACTAGCGAGACCGACAAAACCCAACAGCCAACTGTTGGCTTGATGTTTCCTGGCCCTAAATATCCACATTCAAGCACGGGTCTACACAAAAAAACAAATGATAAAGATGGCGCCTCCTTTATGATCCCAACATTAGGAACAACTTTATTTTTAATGACGCTCCAGACTGCTTGAGGAAGAACTTCATTTTGTTTTACCACAGATTTTGATTATTATTATTTTTAATTTGCAAAACAATTATCTGGGGCGGCGCGGTGGCGCAGTGGGTAGCGCTGTCACCTCACAGCAAGAAGTCCGCTGGTTTGAGCCTTGGCTGGGTCAATTGGCATTTCTATGTGGAGTTTGCATGTTCTCGTATTGGTGTGGGTTTCCTCCGGATGCTCCGGTTTCCCCCACAAGTCCAAAGACGTGCTATAGGTGAATTGGGTAAGCTAAATTTTCTGTAGTTTATGTGTGTGAATAAGAGTGTATTGGGTGCTTCCCAGTGATGGGTTGCAGGTGGAAGGGCATCCGCTGCGTATAACATATGCTGGAAAAGTTGGCGGTTCATTCCGCTGTGGCGACCCCAGATTAATAAAGGGACTAAGCCGAAAAGAAAATGAATGATTGAATGAAAACAATTATCCAATCACAACAGTGGGTGTTTACTTCTGAGTCTGCAAGACACCACACCCATACAAAAAGTGTGTTCTGAACAGGAAGGTCAATATAGCACCTAAAAAACTCTATTACTACTATATCAAGATGTTTTAATGTTAAAAAAAACTTGATAACTTTAAAGGAAGACCACTGAGAACATAATAAAAAAGGCAGTTCGTGATCTGCTTAAAAGCACGCTATCTCTTTAAATGCCCCCACCGCTGTGAGCGAGGAGGGTTAGAAGTGGGGCAGAGGGCAGAATTCCGGAGCGGCATGTCTGTGCGCTGAGCCGGGCCGCGGGGGGGTCACGCCTGCCAGGGGGAGCAGGAGGAGAAGGAGGAGGGGGGAGGCTGGGGGCCCTGTCACTTATCAGCTCCGGCCGAGCGTCGCCCAGGGCCAGAGTCGGGAAGCAGCGCTGGAATGTGTGTCCTTTCCTCTGAAGGTGAAGAGAAGGGACTCACACGCACGCACACACACACTCACTCACTCACTCACGTGCGTGCAGAGACGGAACGAGCAGCTGTGAGAAGCTGTTGCATTCAAGCACATGCCAGGATGAACATGCACGCTATTCACACTCATTTCCGTAATTTGCGCGTTTTTGCGCTGAACCACAGTTCAAAATTAATTTAATTATACCCACGTTTTTGTTTCACAGTGACAGCATATATATCTTTGTACATCGAATTCTTAGAGTAGGTGATCAGAAATTGCATTCACGCTTAAAAATTGTTCGTTTACTTTACCTGATCTAGGTAATATGGGGACATTAAGGGCTTTTGGGAAGTTAATGGGCTGTATTTGTTTTGTATGTCCAGCAGGGGGCGCAAGACAAACAGTGTGTGCAATTCCTAATAGTGCACACTGGATGGCGCAGGTTTGGGGTTTGGAGTGAGTCATAACATCTGTTGAGGTAGGACAGTGTTCAGAACAAATGCTCATTGAAGAAAAACACCCTGGAGATGATCAAGAGCTCGTTTTTGGATGAACGTGAGAAGATTTTGGACAAATGAGAAGCCAATGAAATCAGCTGTAGGTTTTCAGAGGCTTTTGTTTCTGTCTTTTACCCTTTCTGCTTTCTGACTCAAAAAATGTTCAGACAGCCGTCATACAAATTATTGAGATTTATAATATAGTATAATAGTATAATATAATTTAATAATATACAAGTGTTTTTTCTGTTTATTACATTATGACCAAGCTTAAATTCCTCTTATTAAAATAAAAAACTATTGACATTTCAACTATACAATTATTGTAGTTATTGCACATAATTAGGATTAGATGATTAATCAATTGCAACTGACTTTTCTTTTCAAAAATAAATTCAACATTTACAATTCAGTAATTCAATTCTAGTGATGATTTTCAAGTATGGTACTGTAAAGGCAAATTCACACTACAGTGACACTGACGAAACCTGACCAAGTGTTTTTGTAGATCAGTGCGTTTTCTTTGTCAGATCTCATTTTCACCAACTGAACATGCTGAATCGACCATTGTCAAGAAGTAGATTGTCTGAAAAATGACATGCGGAAAGCTGGCGGTCTCACTCTCTGTGTGGTGTGAACTGACCTCAAGAAAATGAACACTGCATTACAGTAACAAAACTTAGATGGATTTGCATACAACATTAAAGAAATAGCTCACCCAAAAATGAACATTTACTTTTTACATTTAAGTTTCTTTCTTCAATGTATATTTTGAAGAATGAAAACCAGTAGTGAACTATCAATGGGTTAATGATTAATTAAATAATTGATCGAAATGAAAAATAATCATGGGAATTTGTGGAATCAAAAATGCGCTTCACATGGTTGGAAACTTCATTCTTTGTGTTACTGTAAGTTAAACTTCCTGTCTGTTCAAAAATCATATTATATGACCATATTACATTAATAATTGAAGATCCTTAACTAATATGTATATATATTTATTGTATTATATACATTTTAAGCAATTCTAATGCATGAACTGAAATGAAACATCTCACTGACAAGATCATGGAAAAGCAGATACAGTGACAGATAATGGTGATGATACCAGTGTCAAATGAAACCACTCACTCTCAGATCAGCAAAATACAGATCCGCAGAAACAAATTCCCCCCTGACTATGGAATTATAAACAGATAATAAATTATAAATACAAATACAAATTCTAGAGTGCTAGCTGAAAAAAGGTGCCTCACCTCTGCTGGACTGTGTTTTGGGGGTGTCTGGGGGACGAAGTCTGGTCTCGTCCTCTGTGCTGAGGGCCGCGGGTGTCTGGAGGCTGGATCTCGAATGGGCCTGATAGCAGATTGAGGACAGCAGTGCTGAGTCATTATCCTGAGAGCATCCTGAATCAGCCTCCTCTCTGCACTCCTGCCATACAGACAAATACAGCACAGCGGGACTCAATACAATACAATACAATACAAGCATGATTAATGCCTTAAATATCCCACAAGGGATAAATGCACACTTATTGCTAATATCTCGATTATTTCTTTAACTAGTCACAAAAATAAAATAAGATACAATAATTTACTTTGGAGTGAAATATCCATTTTCTAGTAAACAATAATACAATAAAAATTTTTTGACTGAAATATTTTCTAAGTAAGTTCACTGATGACTGTTGTTGTCCTTAAATGTCCCACAGGGAATAAATTGACACATCTTGATAATTGTTTTACCCAAACGTTTCTGAGTATTCCAGTAATAGAGATAATTGATATTTCAATACATGTATTAGACCACATTCTTCCAAGACCAAACAGAAGCCCTGAAATAAAATCAATGAATCTAAAAATCTGAAAATAATAATAAAATTAAAATAATTATAGCATATATAATAAACATCAAAAAGAGAAACAACACACACACACACGCACACGCACACACACATTAAAGATTAATGAAAATTATTACATAATAAAAACACTAAAGAAAATAATGGCCTGACACAAAAAAATAAATAAAATACACAATAACATAAAATAGCCAAACAAACAAATAATGAAATACCTAAAACAGCCTGGAATAGAAAGTAAAATAACCAAAAAGCCCAAACTAAATAATAAAAAATTAAATCAACCTAAATGCATCTGAAGCTGCCAAAGACAGCTGATACTGCACTGCTGGACTGTAACAAGCACAGTCTGTGTTTAGTGTTTAAAATCATGTAATGTGTAAAGACTTGCCCTGCCCAGGGGCTTGTGGACACTGAGGGCTAAATCTGTGCTGGGAAGAGACAGAAATGGAAAAGGTCCCTGCCCGAACCTCAGGGGACAGACCCACAATCCCATCCATCTGTGACTGACAGGAGCCCGCTTTAATTCCCTGATCAACTTTATCAACCATCTGCTCTTCAAAAACTCAGGGACCCAAATCAGCCCCTGGGCTCTTTCAGGTCCTGTGGTAGAGCAAGCACACACCGCCCGACTGTCCTCATGCTCTCTGACACACAGGACACACTCAGAAAAAACACTTTCAGAGTATCATATTCAGCATTTATGCTTTAGATATAAAGAACATATACTGGACAATTTGTTTTATAGATCTCAAACAATTGGTGGGCTTGCATAGCACTGTTTTTGGTTTTATTGTTCATTTTAATTAGGGGGCTAAAATATGGACCAAACCAATGGGTGGGATAAAAATGTAAATAAATGATTTACCCCAATTTGGGTTTATCTATAGCCTGTTTTACTCAGATTTGGGTTAAAACCACCCAGCATTTTTTAAGTGTGCATGGGTTTGTTATATTACAGTCTATAATAATATCATAATTGTTGTTTTAATGATATGCAAGCTGACATTATTGAGTACATCACTCACTTAATAAATAAAATATATAAATAAATAAATAATAAAGTAACTGACTTACAAAAAGCATGTTTTTAGAGTTCAAAAGCATTAACAGTGTGATGCAGCTCATAGTTGAAAGTTAGAAAGACCCATAATTCAAGTTATTGAAGTTAAAAAAAAATCCCAGTAAGTGATCGCAAGTGTGACACTGAGTTTTCAACCCTGTTTTTATTCATTCTATCATATTAATAAATGGTTCAATTAATCACTCATTAATATAGGGACTTGCCGCCGCCTACTGGTGGTTTCTGTGTCATTTATTTATCTATAATAGGATTAAAGTAAAAAAAAAAAAAAAACTATTATCAAAATGATCCCCCAAAATATTGAGATGTCTTGTCATTAACACACACACACCCCTGACAAAACCTACTTTTCAGAAGGGAAAAACACTAGATTAAAATAATAATAATAATCATCATAATTAAACACTCTTACCAAAGTTGATAGTGTGGCTTTAAATATGTTATGATGTTTTTAGCTATGCAGCTGCTTAATATTTTTCATTTCATTTCATGTCATTTGCAAAAAAAAGAAAAAAAAAAACATTATAAAAGATGGCGTGATACGCACAGGCCTTTTGAGACAAGACTAGCAATGACTAAGGTCCTAAGTTCATTTAAATGAACTTTCTTTATGCATATGCAAAAACTTTCTAATCTATTCACACAATAAGGTGTAGAGCTGAGAGCTTTCCAGTTGGGGCTGTTTTAATTAAAAGCAAAAGTAAACTAAATGTGTAATGTCCATTTTTTAAACGCATGGATAATCATAAGTTAGATTTCAATGCTATTTTGACCAAAGAAGTACAAACTAGCTGGGATTCCATCATCCCATGCTTACGCGCATTTTGGAAAACGAGTGATGGAAACACCATCAAAAAACAAAACAAAAAAGCTTTTGCGCTCACTTGGTTGTTTTGGACTTCTGCAACAAAAAAAAAAAAAGGTATAGCAAACATTGCAACCACATAACTAATCAGCTCTCTCCTTTATACTTGCTTGTTTACTGTTGGTTACTAGGCTACCAATTCTACAGTCGGCTGCTCTAACAACTTGATGGAAATGCACCTAATTTGCAATCGGGATGTTTGAATTATTTTACACATTTTTAAAAGATCGGCTTCTTGTTAGGCATCCATTGTCCACAGCAGTTTTTCTTTAGTTAGCTTGTGAATTTAGGGCCCTGTCAAATGTGAATCAAATTACAGCAAAAAACAAAAAAGAATAAATAATAATAATTTTTAAAAGCACATAAAAGTCTGTGTGGTTTCAGAAATCCATTAGCGCACATACGGCAACATCAGATGTTTAGATGTTGCAAATTTGGACTAAAAGCAATTTAAGATTCATGGTCGCACACTCGTCCAACGGTGTGTTTAAAATGTGTGTGGTGTTCAGCTGTTGAGGGTCAAGAGCCCAAAACAGGTGTGATGGGATTGGCAGCAAGCAACAGCTGAGGGTAAAAGGATCTGAAGATGAGAGCAGAAGGACAGCTGCTCGACCTCCAGAGCCGAGTGCCAGAAGAGACCAGGACATTCCTGCACCCCGACACCATGTTTACACTGCAAGTGGGTGACGTGACTAAATTAGACCATGTCTGTGTAGATGAGACTTTGTTGTTTTATGCTGACCCATTTTAATATATGTATTGTATTGTTCAAATATAGTGCTGTTTAACAGAGGTAAAAATAAATCGGAATATTTTTAAACATAATAGTTTTTTATTTTTTTCAAGACAAAATTTATTTTGTCTTAGTCATAATGTAAATAATATTTTAGCTATTTTGCAAGCAAGATACTAGCATTAAGCTTAAAGAGCAATTTAACAACTAGGCAAGTTAGGTTAAATATGCAAGTCAATGGACAACAGTGTTCTGTAGACAATCAAAAATAAATTCTTAAGGGGGCTAATAATATTCATTCATTCATTTTCTTTTCAGCTTAGTCCCTTCATTAATCTGGGGTCGCCACAGCGGAATAAACTGCCAACTTATCCAGCATATGTTTTACGCAGCGGATGCCCTTCCAGCCGCAACCCATCTCTGGGAAACATCCACACACACCCATTCACACACATACACTACGGACAATTTAGTCTACCCAATTCACCTGTACTGCATGTCTTTGGACTTGTGGGGGAAACCGGAGCACCCGGAGGAAACCTTCTTGCTGTGAGGCGATCATGCTACTCACTGCGCCACCATGCAGCCCGGGCTAATAATATTGACATTAAAAAATATTTTTAATGTTTTGTTTTTTTCAAAATTCCAGCCAAACTAAAATAAATAAGACTTTCACCATAAGAAATAACACCACAGAATATTAAGAAAATAAATAAATGCATATAGAAAATGCGTTTAGTAAAATATAACTAAATAAAATTGTGTAATCAAGGGGAGACATGCACTTTCACAAGTTTTTGGGCTCGTTGGCTTTTTATAAAGCACCATTTTTTCAAAATACACTTTAAACATTTCTTTTGACACATTTGACACATACTTTGTTTCTGCATATTTCAATTAAAATACTTTTATTTTGTAAGACAATTTTTGACCATACACTTTTTTTCTGCATTGAGTCATAAATCTCCACTTCAGCAAGAAGAATCTAAAACAAGAATTCTGAACTTGCCTTCATCCAGTGATCAGATTTTTATGCTAGAAACAAAAGCATATTACTGCATATTTCATTAAATAATGAATATGTATGGTGACACAGTGGCTCAGTGGTTAGCACTGTCGCCTCACAGCAAGAAGGTCACTAGTTCGAGTCCCGGCTGGGTCAGTTGGAATTTCTCTTTTCGTGTGGGTTTCCTCCGGGTGCTCCAGTTTCTCCCACAGTCCAAAGACATGCGGTACAGGTGAATTGAATAAACTAAATTGGCCATAGTGTATGTGTGTGAATGAGTGTGTATGGATGTTTTCCAGTACTGGGTTGCAGCTAGAAGGGCATCCGCTGCGCAAAACATATGCTGGATAAGTTGGCGGTTCATTCCGCTGTGGCGACCCCTGATGAATAAAGGGACTAAGCCGAAGGAAAATAAATGAATGAATAATGAATATGTAAAATGCAAGTATGTATGCATAAGTAGTCATATAATTTAGAAAAATTATAATGCATTTTGTTTTACAAATTTTAATGTAATTAATTGGGGAAAAGTGATGTTAAATTATTTTTTGTCCTGGTGCATCTGCAAAATGTGCAGAATATTTACTTACGTTTTATGTAAAATTTTTACTCTTTTAAAATGGTGAGATATCAAAAAAATTAAAAAGCAAAAAGGAGATAAAGAAATTATCCCAGTCTGCTGTTTCACTTTGTGTTGAACGGCATCAGTATCAATGAACAGAAGCCATTAGATCCCGGGACTTTCCATCGGCCACTGATGTAAATGAGATCTCTGTGGTCATATAGCATATCACATCAGGCCAATGAGCCTGTGATTGTGAAAAATGACTTGGATTTGTGAACACTGTCAGGTCCCAGTATTAAAACTTTTGAATATATATATAGATACATAAAGATATATATGGTAACATGAGAACATGTATAAAAAACAAGCTTATAACTAAAATATATGCATAATATTGTCTTATTATTTGTAATATTTAATAATAATAAAATAACACTTACACTTTCTAATGGCTTTTCTTCATTTACAGGCATCTGAAGAATAAGAGAAGGCATTTAAGAACTTAAATATATTGCACTCATTTTAACCTGCCAAGATATAAATCAGCTGCAGTACCACAACACACCTGTGGAGACGCCAGAGTCCTTAACTCTTTGTCACTGTTGTCCTGTGAAAACAAACAGACTTTAGACTCAGACTTCAACGCTTCCATGATTATACTACATTCAAAAGTCCTCACTAGCATAACAAAAGTTGACAATCATAATCATAACATCTGAATCTGATGGCCCTCAGACGGCTTCAGCCTGGTGTTTCTATGACTCTGATGCAGACTCTTCACTAATAGGCATGAGTGAGCCACATGTGCCCTCATGCAGAGCCAGATGTTTGTGTTCAGTAGCAGAGGATCATGGTGTGGTGTTACTGGCCAGCACTTCTCCTCCCAGGAGTGCGTTCACTGCACACCGTGTTGCCATGGAAACGCTAGTGCGAAGCCCCCCCATCACCCTCTCACCTTATAGGAAAACAGCAAAGAGAAGGTTGCCAGATCCCTATTATAGCAGGAAAAATGCTGAACAAACAATATTCAAATGCATACTTTGGGGCTGAGTTCTTGACTGTACATTTTTTGTCTGCTTTAATCTACAAAAGGCTGATCACTTCCTGCCATTTATATGGCAATTTGATTGGTGGCCCGGCCCAATCCGAAATCTCATTGATGATGTTCTCGTTGCACAGGAACTTCCTGTTCAAATTACGGATGTAAACGATCAATCAATGATCGATGAATGGTCGATAAGCCTTTAATTTAATACACCTTATTTATGTTCATCAAAGCACAGTTTCCTTGCACATGTTGCAAATCATGTACAGCAAATGTGAGAGAAAATAAAGTGAGCACACATATGTTTAATAAAAAAAAATACTTTAAACTGGTTTTATGCTTTTAGAAACATAACAGAGCACTTGTTCACTGTCTGGTTGTGTTTTGTTATTGAATCTAACTCAACTGGTACATTTAGTTCATGAACATGGAATATATAAATACTGAAACTGTATCCATGTGATGCGTGTAAACGAATTGGGCTAAAAAGCTTGATGACGTGCTTATGACTCAATTTCATGAGCCTTTAACATGTCATAGACATTCATGAGTAAATGTTTTTTTTTTTTGCATTCTTCATTTCCTCAATATGTACAATATCTTATGCTCAGCTGGGTTAGAAAATAAAAATAAAACAACAACAGACTTACAGTAAGAAAATAATTAGATCATATGGACGCACACATGGACCATTTGCCAGTGTGTAGATCTGAGATGGCGCTATTGACATGGTGTATATTAAACATAAATAGTTCAAACGATCAACCATTCATTCTTTTTTGTGCAATCTAACAAGCCTTTTATTTACAGTAAAACTATTTCTCTGTGTAAGGATGCTTGCATTGCAAATGTCATTTGAACATCCTGTTTTGCTGGTGACAATGTGACACATTTTGCATTATTAAAGGGATAAAATGAAAACTCTGTCATCATTTACTCACCCTCTACTTGATCCAAACCAGCCTGAGTTTTTTCTTTGTTCTGTTAAATGCCAAAGAAAATGTATTTTAAAATATTGGAAACCTGTATTCCATAGTATTCGTTATTCCTACAATAAACGTCAATGGTTACAGGTTTCCAACATTCTTCAAAATATCTTATTTTGTGTTTAACAGAACAAGTTTGGAACAAGTTATTGGTGAGTAAATGATGACGTTTTAAAATCTACCCCTTTGAAGTAAGCAATTAATCAAATAGTTGATCGGTCATTTAAATGTCAAACGATCATCAGAATTTGTGAATCAAAATTGTGTTTCACGTGGTTAGAAACTTCATTCTTGGGGTTACTGTATAAGTTAGACTGCCTGTCTGCTCAAAAATCGCCAACTGGCCACACACAGACAGACATATTGATGCATGAGCAGAGCGATGGAGCCATAAAGAGCCGAGCAATGAGAGAGTTGTTGTGCCGGAGAGATGGAGAGGTAGGTGGGTTGGTGTGGGAGGGTTTTTTCTCTTTTTTTTGAAAGGATGAAAAGGAATAATGGAGGAGAAGGCAATGAAAAAAGGAGGAAAGGGGAAGGGAAGGCGCAAAAAGAGGGAGAGATGGAGGCTGTGATTTATTTGGCTGTTGAGCGATGACTCTCCCTGTGGAGAAAGTCCGTCTCGCTGGCCCTCGGCTGTGTCCGAGATTAATGGCGGCAACAGGAAGGTCACCTACACACACACTCGCACACACAGCCACATGAATACACAGTGGCACCAATTTGAGAGGTAAACAAACACACGTGAACAACACACCTTAAAGTTCAGCTGAACTCCTGAGTGAGCTTTAGGAGGGAGGTTTTCTCGCCCTGATCGTGCAGGTTCTGCTGATGATCGGTTTGTCAGGTTGCTCTTCAAAGTGCCGGACTGATTGCTGGAAAACATGAAAAGACACGTGAAAACAAACAACGGATTAACGCCCTTCATGGTCAAACAAGTTTCCATTGTGACACACTGTTGAAAGTTTCTGCTAGATATTCATTTACAGTTGTGCTTACACACCCCTTTTTTTCTCCATTTCTTGCAGAATCAGTAAAATACTAAGAACTTATTTCCTAAAAAGAAGTAATATGAAATCTTTTTTTTTTATAAAACACAACTATTAATTTATTTAGCAATTTTTTAAAGATTTATTTTGATTTCTTTTAATATATATTACATTTTAATAATAATAAAAAGAAATATATACATATATGTATATATTTATACACACACATACATACATACATACACACACATATATATATATATATATATACACACACACATATACACATACATAAACACAAATTTTAGACATTATTAAAAATAAAATTAACTACTAAACTTCTAATTTATTAACTGTAATATATCAATTTAATATGTTCAAATTTAATTGATATTTAATTTAATTACATTTTATTTTTTGTTTCCTTAAAACTATTAAAGGAACACTTTTTTGAAAAATAGACTTATCTTACAACTCCCCTAGAGTTAGACAGTTGAGTTTTACCATTTCTGAATCTATTCAGCTAATCTCAAAGTGTGGCAGGAGCACTTTTAGTTTAGCTTAGCTTAGATCATTGAATCGGATTAGATCATTAGCATCTCACTCATAAATGACCAAAGCTTGACTCTTCTTGTTATATTGTTTACGGAGACATTTAAGAAAATAAAAATTTGCTGTTTTCTAGGCTGATATGGTACTGATACTTTCATTCTGATGTAATAATCAAGGAACTCTGCTGTCGTACCATGCCTGCAGCAGGCTGCCCAACTAGGTAACTTCCAACATGACTGGCACATGCTCCATGGGTAAGCAGGTGGTGGTCACATTACAACTGGGGATTATTTTCAGGTGCTGCATAACTACAGAAGAGTCAAACAGGAAAGTGTAGGAGTTTTAAATAAGAAAATTAGTGAAGCACTTTGGTATTTTTTGAGCAAAATGCTAATGGTCTAATCCGATTCAATGGTCTATGCTAAGCTAAGATAAAAGTGTTCCTGCCAGACCCGGAAATTGGTTTAAACATGAAAAAACTTTTTCTTATTCAGCAACACTATGAAAGGTTATGTGACACTAAATTAAATTGGATGATGCAAAGATTCAGTTTTGAATCAGTTTAAATACAAAAAATTCAAAAACAATTATTTTAAATTTGAATAATATTTTACAATGTTAGTATACCGTATTTCTTCATCATAAATGCAGCCTCTGTAACCACAAGAGAAAGAAAATCTTACTGATGTCAAACTTTTGAATAGTGAAAGCTATATTTGGTATTGGTATTTTTGACACCAAGCATCATCCCTCATAGTAGTAATGTAAAATACTTTTTAAATGCAATTATAATGACATTCATGTACCACAAAGAGCAGCTTAATATCAGATCTGTTTCAGCATCACAAACCATCAAACTAAGCTTACTCAAATTCCAACAGAGAGAAGATTTTTCCAACACATTTCTAAACATAATAGTTATAATAACTTATTTCTAATAATTGATTTATTTTATCTTAGCCATGATGACAGTAAATAATATTTTACTAGATATTTTTCAAGACACTTCTATACAGCTTAAAGTGACATTTAAAGGCTTAACTAAGCAAGATAGGGTAATTAGGCAAGTTATTGTATAACGATGGTTTGTTCTGTAGACAATCGAAAACAAATATAGCTTAAAGGGGCTAATAATTTTGACCTTAAAATATATATTTTTAAATTATTTTTTAATGAATAAAATAAATAAAACAAATAAGACTTTCTCCAGAAGAAAAAATATTATCAGACATACTGTGAAAATGTCCTTGCTCTGTTAAACACCATTTGGTAAATATTTAAAAAAGAAAAAAAAATTAAAGGGAGTTTAATAATTCTGATTTCAACTGTATGGATAGAAATGTTTTATTTTCCAAGTGTAGCATAACATATCCATTGTTGTTTTTGTCAGTATATCAGCTGAAGTGGTGTTCATACTATGAATTGTTGAGGACGCTGGCCGTTTTTCTCTCTCCAAATCCTGAATAGATGATCTTTGAGGATTTAAACTCATCCATCTCTCCAATGACAATGACCTGCACGTCTCCATCTCGCCCCAGCAGCCAACTGACACTCTTACTGTGAGCTACAGAGACAAGCAGAGAGAGACTTAGTGGATTGCTCCATTAAGCTGCGTTTAACAAATATTATGCATAATTAAGCAAACTTCAAAGTTATTTATGTATCATGGATATTGATTTTATGAATCCACTCAACTATAACAGGATTAAATGGATAGTTCATCTAAAAATGAAATTCTACCGGAATTTTGTTCCACTTGTTCCAAACCAGTTTAAGGTTGTTGTTGTTGTTGTTGTTGTTTTTTAACACAAAAGAAGCTATTTGGAAAAATGTTAAGAAGCTGTAAATACAGACATTCATAGTAAACAAATACTATGAAAGTCAATGATTATCAGTTTTCAACATTCTGCAATTTATCTTCTATGTTTAACAGGAAACTGGTCTGGAACAAGTCAAGAATGAGTAATTGATGACAGAATTTTTATTCTTAGGTGAACTGTCCCTTTAAGGCAGATGAATAGGGTTACAAATGACTGTTTGTTCTCACCTTACTTCCCCAGTTTGATTGATTACATTAAGAATAGCAAAGACTTTTTTGTACATTACAACTTTGTTGAGATATCTATCTATCTATCTATCTATCTGTCTATATATATATATATATATATATATATATAATTTGAGTATAAATTAAGCTTTAGAAATGAAGAATCTCATTTTAGCACTCCATAATTCAGAAAGTCTTGCGAGCAGCCAGAAAAAGTCTTGAATAAAGCGTTCAAGTATTCAAAGTATATATTATTATAAATTATGAACAAATCCTTTTGTTAAATACCTTCAGAATAGAAATACGAACAAAACTAT
>CAIGQW010000287.1:4267401-4278271 GCA_903798125.1 Danio choprae | reverse complement strand
GCGCGCGTGTGTGTGTGTGTGTGTGTGTGTGTGTGTGTGTGTGTGTGTGTGTGTGTGTGTGTGTGTGTGTGTGTGTGTGTGTGTGTGTGTGTGAGTGTGTGTGTGTGTGTGTGTGTGTGTGTGTGTGTGTGTGTGTGTGTGCGCGTTTTCCTTATTAGGTTGTCAAACGGGTTACGTCTTTAAATCATGAGCGACACTGAGGAAAAACAAAAATACAAGATGACTTGCAGTGCTTCAGTGTACCTTCAAGATTATTTTCAAAAGTGCAATGGAGACTAAACTAACTAATAAAATAAAATGTGTTTTTAGAAAAGCGTTTATTATGCTCCGTATGTGTGGCCTTCGCGTGTAGACGCGGTCTTTATGTGTTTGGGCAAATTTAAAGCGTTTTCTTTAACAGTAAAACGTTTTGTAATGATCATTTCGTTAAAAAAAAACAGTTAGCACTGCAGGATAAAGCAGTTTGATCGGTGGGAGGTCGAGGTTAGAGCTATTCAGAACCATGGACAGTAACCCCCGGGCCCCGTCACGAGCATCATGGCCTTTTTATTCGTATATCAATAACGAAATTTGTCTTCAGCGAGATAATCTGTCTAGTTAAATATGTTAACCTGCAAGTATACAGAAGCTTAATTGTACTTCTACGTTTCTTAACCAAAATACGTGTTTGGGTGTTGGCTTAATTCCACGGAAATTGAGCCGTGTGTCGAGCTTTTATTATTATTGTGCGGTTATGCTTTTAACTAAGTGCTTAAATAATATAAATAAATTGTCAACATTTTTAACTAAAATGAAATCAATTGTTTGGATATTTTTCAAAAACATGCACACAGTAAATACAATGTATCAAATGATTAAATGTTTTTACTGTTCTTAATGCTGCACCACAATATCTGTTTTATGTTGGATGCATTCGTAAATAAACAGATAATTACTATAAACAGGGAGGAAATTCAATGTGTAGAAATATTGGCATTAACCCATTTTTTTCTTGATTTATTATGATCCTGAGTACAAGAATAAAAAAGAGTAAAGCTTAGACAAGCTCACATCTCATTTATAGGCACAACGCTAGTATTTTTATTCACTTATTGTGAAAAGCGTTAAGTGTTTTTGTTATATATACACTGTCACCATATGCTGTGCCTCGCTCAGATCTCCAGCTCAGTTGCATTAAGGTTCAATAAAGGTATAGTTGATCGTTAATGTATGATTAAGTAGGCCTACTTGAAGTCTGAGGGACCACTTGCACTTTTTCTTCATCTTGAATGTCTGAAATGCTGAACTCTCGCGCACTGTGCGTAAAGAACAGCAGATGTCGCCCTTAGTGAATTTGTAGCTACGCTCCTTTGCAGATCCACAGGTTCAACCTTGTTTTAGTTTAGATTTAGGCTTTTTCATATCGTTCATGAGATGTAAATGTAATAAATATAGTTAATTTAAATATTCAGTGTCTATAATGACCACTACGGATATGTCTAAAGGATTTGCCATCTTGTGCACGTTTGTGCGTTTGATGCAGTCTGCCACTTCATTCGTGATGTTCCTTCATTTCATTTGTTAAATATGTTCTCATTCGTCCAGGCATCAGCATTGCAACGGATACCAGACGTAGCCTATAGATTTGATGCAACGCCTCACTATCATTTTTCTCTCTCTCTGAGGCAGAGCGGCGAATGTGACCTGAATGCAGGGCATGATTTAGTAATGGAATGAGACGCAAAACTCATTCAGAGCTCATTCATTCGCACGGTTAGCCATCGCACTTAACGCAGCGCAAAGCTCTGCGGTGCCGTGACGATTTACGGGAAGATTTGACGCGGGCTCTTTCCTGCACCATACATTTGTGGTGGTTTTTTTTTCTTTCTTCCTTGAATTGGATGAGGATTGGCGATGGGAGATATCATGGATTGACCAATTTTCTTGGGGTGTCGGAGACTAAAGACGCACACGCCAGCGTATGGGCGTTCGTTTCAGCACCCCAACCGCGAATCTGCCGTTTGAGCGGGGAATCTTACCCTGATAGACCAGGGTGGCGGACGGGGCGCGAGGGATACGGCAACAGCGTTTTGTCGCTGCGAAAGTGGATTCTTGCACCGCTTGTTCTGAGGGGATATTGAAAGTAGCCCTAATAGTTTACTGCAGCGTTTCACATTCGACTGCAGTGGAAGATACACAGCAGCCAGTGGCGAGCAGGGCGCGCTCGACCACTGCAATTTCGGGGCAAAGATTGACTGGCGGCGTCTTGCGGATACCTGCTCGTGTCTTCGGAGGAGGCAGCGACTTTCCCTGCAATTTAGGATGCGCTTCGCTAGAATGCAGTTGAAGGATCTGTATTAACCCAGCAGCATTACGCCGTTTCCGGTTTCCAGCTGGTGTTTCCCGATTGCAAATCTATCGGAAAAAAGCAGCGGATCCCGATGGCATGGACACTTACGCAAGGTCTGCCGCGCCGCCCTGCTACTGGAGCCTATTCACAGTCTCTTCAGCCTTCAACCCAGCTCCACCGCCATCGCCCCGCAGCCCTGCCGCAACGCGACCACCGACCATCGAGCCAAAGCAGGCGGCATGAGGAGGCTTGATTCGGTACACTTATCCATGCTGCTCATCGGGGTCTCCTTCGCCTGCTACTCCCCGAGTCTGAATTCCCTGCAGGACCAGGCTTACAGATCCGCCGTTGTGATTGAGGGCAAGGTGCAGTCCGCGCCTCAGAACGTCTCAGCGGAGCCGTACAGTGTGAATGTCAAAGTCCTGGACGTGTGGCCGCGGAACAGCGGGGGTCTGGAGCGGGAGCAGCTCGTCACCGTGGGGGAATTTGGCTCGGAGGCTCCGTGCGCCAAAGTGAAAAAGAATCACAAGTATATATTTTTCATGGACCCAACTGATGAACCCTTGGTTTTTAAAGCGTCGTTTGCGCCCTTAGATACAAGTGGGAAGAACCTGAAAAAAGATGTTGGGAGGATCTTGTGTGAAGACTGCGGTAAGTTTAAATGCCGACAGAATGCTTGTGCAGTGGGGTTGCAAATTGACATTGGCTGTCGGTTTCGGTTGTATTCTTCTGACATCCAAATCTTTGGTGTAAGTAACAGATGGGGGCTTGTGGGGGCGTCTCTGCAGCAATATTGGGCAAGAATAAAACGCTTAAAGGTGTTGCATGGTATAGACAAACATATGCAAAGACATATGCAGTATAGGCACACGCGCGCTCACTGCTCATTTGTAGGGTCCCTAATTTTGTCCTTAAGACAAAATCTTAAACTCGTACTATTCATGGCGTAACAGGGCCTTTAGCCAATGCAGCTTGAATGTTTGGATCGAAAAAGGTGTAGAAGGTGAGAATGACTCAGAATATCTTCAAGTGTGGCTATCAGGAAGCTCATTGATCTGTTGGGAATATAAAGTTGCTGGTCTGCGCTTGTGTAATGGCCCTTCAGAACAACTGCACTGGGAGTGGAGCCTTTAAAAACTCTTCTCAGGACGAATCTCTTCCAGCCAACAGGAGCAGTTTGGTGTCACCTGTTTGCACGAGGCATGCTTACTTATTTATGAGACTAAGTTGAATCTTTATGACTTGACGTCCCCTTAAGCACATTTTTTTTAAAGTTCACTTATCTGTTTTGGGCTACTTAACATCCATAGCTCTAAATCAGACCTCATATTTGAAAACAAAGAGAGTGCTTTCTTTCTTGGTGTTGTGAGAACTAGAAGGTGCTACAACTTTGTCAGTGACTAAGTTTTAGAACACGGTGATTTCTATAGGCCTACAGTCAGAAGACTCTTACTTGTAAGGCGTTTAAAGGGTCGCTGTCCAGGGTGCTGTAATGTGCTCTTCTAGTCTTCTAGGTCTAGTTACTGTTATGTCTATAGTGTTTTATACATTGTAGATTGTGTCAAAGCCACTTTACATGGGTGAACAGGAAAATGATAAAAAGCCATTAAAATGTTTTAGTTAGTGGGATATATTCAGCGTATCTTCCCCTGCCTATTATTTTTCTGCACTGTCCTGCTAGTCACACATAACTATCCCATTGTTTTGAGTTTTCCAAAATGTTGTATATGTTTATTTTTGTGGTCCAAATTTGTGATCCAGTTGTTGCTGCACCTGTTCGAGTTTTATTATTAACTCTTACTGGGTACTAATACTTATTGTTTAGTTACATGTAACTGCTTGGACATTTACTTTTATTAATCCCAGGTGTTCAACCTCAATTTCAGTGCAAAGTAGCATTTAAATATTAAAAACTGACACATCTATATTAAAAATAAAGGTTCTGGCTTTGAGTTCAATGAAAAACCTTTAACACTCAAACTTTCTTTACTACAGTTTCTTTACATTGAAAAAAAGTTTTTTTTATTTTGTTGTATTAAGAAAAAGATTTCCTTTAACAATCACAGATAGGGTTTTTGGGAAATCAAAACTGATTCTTCTAAGGCAAGCTTTATTTATTTATTTATTTATTTATAATAATAATAATAATTATAATTATGTTGTTGTTGTTGTTGTTAGTACTTATTTAATGAATGGTAAAATTCCTAAGAATGCAGTATGGGTTAGCTGGATAATTAAATAGCAAAGACTGCATTGCAATTACAAAAAATATGTAGGACCATAAACTTTTCATTTCATTATAACGAAGACAAACACCTTAACGGAGTCAACAGAGTCAAACACCTTACTAAATTTGCAATGTGAATGCTTTTCACAATTAAAAAAAAAATGTTTCCCTGTGCTTTTCAGCCAGAATAAAAATTTTGATTTATAGCATCTGAAAACAGTGGAGCGGCGCAGTGGGTAGCGCGGGTTGCGTGGGTTTCCTCCGGGTGCACCGGTTTCCCCCACAAGTCTAAAGGCATGCGCTTTAATTGGGTAAGCTTAATTGTCCGTAGTGTATGTGTGTGAATAAGAGTGTATGGGTGTTTCCCAGTCATGGTGTTGCAGCTGGAAGGCCATCTGCTGTGTAAAACGTATGCTGGATAAGTTGGCGGTTCATTCCGCTGTGGCAACCCCTGATTAATAAAGAGACTAAGCCGAAAAGAAAATGAAGAATGAATAAATGCAGTTCAATTTCCTTCATCATGAGCACACAAGCTGATACGCAATGAAAACACTGATTCATTCCTACAGTTGTTGATTTTGTTGAATGCTGTGCTTGATAAAGAGCATTTGGCATATTTTTGTAATGGTGTATCACTTATAGTCTAATTGTTTTTGTAATCAAAACTACTTATCAAGCCTATATATTTCTTATGGGTTGCCACATACACTTGCTTACTTGTTATCAACCAAAGTTTTCATATCGGTGGATTCTTTTATTTAAAAGAGCATAATAGGGGTGCTCCAATTATGGTTTGATAATAATGAGAGGGAAGTTTGTTGCTTCACTTCATGTGTGAATTTTCCCATCCCCGTGTGTGGAGGTCACAGCTGCATCGAGGTGCCAGTCCAGAATATGCCGGTGGCTCAATATCATTGATCTGAAAGAGCTCTCGGGCAAAACTGCATGACACAAGACAAGAATAACAGCTGTTGATTGACATGCACAGAGGGAAGGACGTATTTCATACATGCATATATGATCTTAAATAACTGAATAAGGTCAAATCTAAAACTGTGAAGGATTGTTGGCCAGACCAAACACGGAGATCCTCTCGTCATAAAATCCCAGTGGTTTCCAAACTGACATGGATAATTTACCTCAGTATAATAGTGCATAATTCAAAAGGCTGTAACAAGAGAACTGCCTGAGGAGATTTGGTTATGATTGGCCACATATCTCAGCTACAAGACAGATTGGGCTATGAGAAGGAAACAGATGAGGGCTGTATTGCTGACAATCATGGTGGTATGCCATTTTGTTAAATGTGGTGGGCATATTAAATCACTAGTTTTATAAACTCGCTCATTTATAGGATGCAAAAAGTGGGATTATGCACTCTTCAGCATGGCCCACTTTTCCATAGCTCCAAGAAAAGAAAATCTCTCTCTGCAGTTCACCCACACAAATTCCCTTCAGAGAAATGGGCCTTAGCTCAGAACGTGTTTCATGAGCTGGACATAAGCAGTCGGTGAAAACCAGCCAGTTTTGGTGCATTCAGATTTGAAACAAACCATTATTAATATGCTTATAGTAGCACATTTTGGGGGAAAATTACAGTTTGGTTGCCTTGTTATAAAGCAACACATGGCCTTAAATAGATTCATTCATTCATTCATTCATTTTCTTTTCGGCTTAGTCCCTTTATTATTCTGGGGTCGCCACAGCGGAATGAACCGCCAACTTATCCAGCATATGTTTTACGCAGCGGATGCCCTTCCAGCTGCAACCCATCACTGGGAAACATCCATACACACCCATTCACACACATACACTATGGACAATTTAGCTTACCCAATTCACCTATACTGCATGTCTTTGGATTTGTGGGGGAAACCGGAGTACCTGGAGGAAACCCACGCCAACACGGGGGGAAAATGCAAACTCCACACAGAAACGCCAACTGATCCAGCCGGGGCTCGAACCAGCGACCTTCTTGCTGTGAGGCGATTGTGCTACCCACTGCACCACCGTGCTGCCCTGCCTTAAATAGATAGTTGATTCAAAATTTAATTCAATAATTTTCTTCTTTGACATTTATAGTTAAAACATTCTGTAAAATATTTTTGCTGTGTGTTCTTAAACAGTTCAAGGGATAGTTTACCTTAAAATGATATTTGGTGTTAATTTACTCACCCTCACTCCATCTAAAATGTGGATGAAAATTGTGTTCTATTAAAACTTATGATCCAATAAAACAAATGAACAGAGTTTATATTTTAGTAGATGTTGAAAGTAATTAACTAGTTAATAAGAATTTTTCATAGTAAGCTCATGTTAACGGTATAGTTCTGAAAATTCTGTTATCATTTTGTCCCAAACTCTATTGAAAACAAAATAAGTTACTTTGAAAAATGTTGGAAACCTGTAACCATTCATTACTAAATATCTTATTTTGTGTTCAACAGAAAAGGAAACTCATAAAGGTTTGGAACCTCTTGAGTTATATTTTTTAAAATTATATTTTTGTGTGAACTATCGCTTTAAGTAATGCAGTTAACTATTAACACACAGTATCTTTCTGGAAAGTATTTACCCGTGTTTCCTGTGGCATGATTTATGCCATTATACGTCAGGTTACCATGAGCAAGCCTTTATTTAAAGCAGTCTGGTCTCTGGATAATTTGTCCCCTGGTCGTCATTTGTTTTCCCTTCAAGCGCTCTTGACTATTTCACATGTGGAACAAAACCATATTCTCCTTCTTAAATGCAGGTTGGTGGATTAATACAAGATATCAGTCATTATTTCAGTGTATTATTTGCTATTCTATTATTCATTTTCAGACTTTCTACTGTAGGTTAATAAAGTAGGTTTATTTCCGAACAAAGCAACAATTCCAATTCTTCAACTCAGATTTACAGCAGTCAATTTTTTCCAATAGTCCTTGATTTAACAGCCTGTCCACGTGTAGGCCTGTATGGTCTGTCTGTTGAAGACTGCTGTGAGTGACTCTCGGGTAAAAGCAGCAGTGTGGATCGACTGACTGAAGGTAGAATACAGAAGATGGGCTTCCCATCGATCCTGGTCACGCATGATGATGAATGTTTGTGTAGGTTGCTCTGCATCCTTCCTCTAGAGATAGATTCATACACTGGCCCTCTTCATCGCTGCTATACAGAGCGCACAGCTGACAGGAGACGCATGAAGCAGGCCTCCAGTGGTCTCCAGTGTGTCAGTTGTACTCTGGACTTAATTACTGCATGATCATTGCTGTCAGCCCTTAGTCCTGTTCTCTGTATACCAGTATGTCAGCAGATCACTTCAGTTTTGGTATAGGTTTTGTAGGTGGGAAGCCAAATGATTCTTATGTAGGATGTCTTACAGTACGCAGGATATATTATTTCAGACTGAAGAAAGTTAGATCTAATATCAGATTCAATAAACAGAGTATACTATTGGGTTGTTCAAAGGAGGTCAGATAGTAGGAGCTGTGCAAATTACTTGTTCAATAAACCTCACACCCCTAACCTTAAGAAGTGCTTTAGAACAGAGGTGTTCAACCCTCTTCCTGGACATCTACCTTCCTGCAAAGTTCAGCAGCAACCTTGATCAAACACACCTGTCTTTTAATTACCAAGTGCCCCTTCACATCCTACTTAGGCTGTGCTCCAGTCCACTTTTAGACATGCACAAACTTCCCTTCACTTGTTTCCTCAGGAGAACTCCCAATGCCATTTTGAAGTGCGTTCCACTTCAAGTGAACGAGAGAGGCTTAGATGGACATACCTTCAATTTTGATAGAGGGAGCGAGTCTGCTTCATATGTCCAATCCAGCACCTATAGGTCCCAGAATGTAACACGATTGTGACATCACAATAGTGTAGTTCCCAAGTGCTCAAGGGTTTAGTGTATTCCATTTAAACCCATTCAGATGCTTCACCAGTAGTGGACACTTGTGTCATGTAATACTCCCATTTTAATATGAGTTAAGACCATACTCTGATTAAGAGTATACCATGTATACCATGAGAGTAGGCCTATTTTAGTCACATTATTGAAGTTCAGTACAGACATGTAAACACCTTAAACTATTACAGTCTTGTAGGATTTTCGCTGCATTTTGCGACAGGATAGTCCATACACACAAGGCTGTTTGAAACTATTCTCTGCACCTACCCAGTCAGTAAAGGACCACAGACACTCACATCACAAAATGCAGAGGTTTGTTTTCTTACCATTCAGCGTGCGGTATCATTCATTTATTCATTTTCTTTTCGGCTTAGTCCCTTTATTAATCTGCGGTCGCCATAGCGGAATGAACCGCCAACTTATCCACTCATCCACTCCAAACATCCACTCATACACTCTCATTCACACACATAAACTAATGACAGCGCTACCCACTGCGCCAGCGTGCAGTATCAAATTGCATTAAAACATTCCTCCACCAGTCCTTACTTCATACTCGCACACAATACTTCAGCTTGCATCAATGAAATGTTCCTAAATGATATAGAGATTGCCGAACTGCAGGTAAAAAAATAAAAATAAAATCCCAACTTGACACTGCAGATCCAGCGATATGACTGTTGCAGATACGCACGTTGCAGTATTGATGCTGAAACAATACATTGTGCAGCCCAGGCTGGGTCACAGCTATGGCTTAGCTGTGAAGGCAAACTTCAGTAGCTTTATATCAGCCCCAGTAACTGATGTCTTTAGCATCCCTCTTAGTGTGCCTGCCTCCCATGTTAGAATCCTGCTTGGGGTGGGATGAGTAGAACCAGAGGGATTATATCTGCAGTCAGTAATGAAGTACAGGATGTTGAGATTTTCCCTTCTTTACAACGTGACATTGATAACTACTGGCCTGGCATACATAATCATTTTAATTTTATTTTTTTACGTTTTCATTGATCTGTGTGAATGTGAATTGTTTTAAACATGTTGTTGTCTGTATAAAAACTTCTTAAAAACATCAAAGCAAAACTCAGTTTCTAGTGCTACATTTGTGGTGTAAACGTACTCTAAAGGTTGTCATGAAGATAAGACTTAAAAATTTGAAACATGCTTATGAAGTGTTTTTCTTGTTTCATTTGGACATATAATTATTTAAAAATATTTGTAAACCTTACTTTAATAGTTCTTGAGATACAAAATATTATAATTAGTTTTTCTCAAGTATCTGTTGTACGTGAATATACATCATAATAGTACTGACTTAAAATAAAATGATCTTATTTTTGTATATATGCTGCTTCTTACACCATTGGTTAGAAAAGTGCACATTATTGTGGTATCATCAGCCAATGAGCAGCTACATTAATATGTGACAAATTATTGAAATTATAATCAGATGGAAAGCCTCCAATAAGATTGAAAGGTGTGGTGACCGATCAGCAGGAAAAATATAATCTGACAAACATGTAAATAAAGTAGCATTCGTTAAAATAAATACATTTACTGTGATTCATGTGTTTGCCAGGAAAAAGAAGTTTTGTCTTTACATAGATTACATGTTTGTTTGTTTTGTCATGAAACAATGACTGTGGTGTTGCTTATGCACCCTTAATTTAGTTTGGAATACCTTAAAATGACAATATGAACTGGGTTGCAAACTTCAGAGTTCATATAAACAAAACTTTCAGAATCAAAAATTGAACTAGATTCTTAATACATATTTAAATTAGCAACATTCCAGCAGCACTAGAGTCGCAAGTCACATTTTTTTTTCCTCTGGTGATTCATTTAAAATGGCAGCAAAACTGAACGTCTGTTAGTAAAGATGGCAGATTTGAAGCCATGAACTTCTGCACCAGCCAAGCAAGGAATACTTACAATTAGTTTTCCACAGCTACTACAAGCCTCCTTGCTTGAGTGCTACACAAACAGCCAATTACCTTCTTAGAATGGTCTCACTGTATGGAGAAAGAGCAATCTTGACTGTTTGGCCCATGTGCATTCTGCCTGTTTTCCTCTTCAACCTTTTGCCAGCTCATGTCTCCTCATATAGTCCCCATGTGAACTCTTATTCCTTCTCCCTCTGCTTCTGTAACAAACCACTTTCTGCCTTCACAAGCAGCAAGTATCTCACAATGTGATATCAACATCTACACAGAACAGAATGCAGTTCAGAGCTTTCACTGTTTAGTGAACAACTACAGGATGACACATCTCACTGTAAATTTAAGCTTACTTGTTTGTGCATCATTTGAGACTTTCATATAAAGTTTTTTTTTGTGATAGTAAATATATTTTTAGGGAAAAAATCTGTTTCAAATAAATGCTGTCTTTTAATCAGTGAGCTATGAAAGCAAATAATAATTATATATAT
>CAIGQW010000287.1:4229460-4267001 GCA_903798125.1 Danio choprae | reverse complement strand
ATATATATATATATATATATGGGTTGTCATATTATATATATATATATATATATACATTCATTCATTCATTCATTCATTCTTTCATTCATTCAGTTTTAATTTTATTTTTGTCAATTGTTTGGCATGCTGTTGAAGTTAGCTTGTTTTATGCAAGTATGTTCTCTGAATTTCTAACATTGCAGTCTTTTTTCATGGGTTGTCATATTCTTTATTCAAAATGATGACTAGCCTTCGACAATTTCTCTTTAGAAGCCAATAAATATAAACATATCCACGAATGGTAATGATAAAACAGTAAATGGGTGCAACGTTATGTATTTTATAATCTTTATAAAGAGCTACCCTGTTATAATTAAACTTTTTTAATGCACTGGAAACAAATGAATCCTGTAATAAAATATGACCTCCATTAGAGCAAGTGGTGCGTCATTTCACTGAAAATGCTGACTTGCACGAGGGTTAACTCCTTTCCGTTTCTTACCCATGAAGGTGATCATTTCTGGCTTTAAACACCGTATCCATGACCAAAGTGACCTTGCTGGGTTACAGTAGTGGCAGAGCTGTCCTCTCGTGTGACAAATTTAAAGAGCTCTGAAAATAGGCCCACTGGGATTGGATTGTCTGCAGACTGTTACGAAGGGAAAGAAGCAGCAGAGACAAGCCTGCGTAATACCTTGTAATTGACAAGCTGTAAATCTGAGTCAGGGTGTTTTAGGCTCCGGCTGTAAAGGCAGTTGAGTGTGAGCCGTGTGTTTTTATTGGAACTCAATGTACTGGTGCATCGTGGCCATTCGAGAAAGGAAACTGTACGCCGTTTATGAGTTAACCGCATATTTATATAGGCAATGAGAACATGTTTTGCAAATTACTTTTAAGATCCGAGTACATGCTTCTTTACCCATATGAGTAATAAATATGAGTGAGATCTCATGCGTGGGCATCTGGAGTCAGGTGTAGGATGAGTGTGTTTAGCATCTTACTTTCTCTAAATCTGGGTTCAGAGTACACAATATCAGGCTGTTGTTTTATACAGTTTGTTTGAATGTATTGTGTTTATTTGTAAACGACAAACAGTATAGGAATGTGATGATCTGTTGTTTTATCATGTTTACTGTGCCGGAATAATCACAATATTTACATGCAAAAAAGGGTTACTTTAACAGGTATAATAACAAAAAGAAGTCTACATTTTTGTGTATTGTTTTAGTGTACATGAATGGTCAGACAGTAACCAAATGTTTCATTCCTTCATTTCCCATTTTCATTTAGACCCTTATTTATCAGGGGTCGCCACAGTGGAATGAACCACCAACTATTCACGCATATGTTTTAGCAGATGCCCTTCCAGCTGCAACCCAGTACTGGGAAACACCCATACACTCTCGCATTCACTCACACACACACACACACACACACACACACACACATTTTTTATAATTTTAAATTTTTAAATCTGCATTTTCTACTGAAATTCTCATTCTCATTACCGAAACGTGTATGTTTGAATGTGTTATGTTGTAATTTAAACAAATTAGCATGAAAATTTCAGCATTAAAAATTATTTTACATGACAGAACAAATAGTTTACAGAATTTTTATGTATAATGATAATGAGAAAAAGCTTAAAAATGATGTGTCCGTGATGGATGATCTCATCTTCCGCAACCATTTTAAAGTACTGTTTAAACACACATAAAGAGTTTAAATAAAGTTTCATTTGGAATAAAGGAGCACATGGACCAGTTGTTTCAAGATGGCTGCCAGATAAGAAGATCTTTTTTATATTTCTCCAGTTTAATATAAAATTTTCTCCTGTTAAAATGGTTACCAGACTTTTTGATTATCATTACCGAAAACAGGTAGTTTTCTACATTTACATAACTGCTAGATTTACAATTTTTTTTTTTAATGAAAATGAACTTATTTAAAGTCTAATTATATGCACTGAGTAGGAATTTGCTAAATCATCATAGTTTCCTTATTATTAACAAAACATATTGAGGCACCTCATTCTCCGCAACTCTTTTCTCATATACCACAACCATTTAAGGACAGTTGCGGTAGAGAGAACATCTGTTTCAGAAATGAGATTTGAAGTAAATTGCATACTATATTCAAATAACTCTTTTGAATTTAATGTTAATTTAAAAATGTTCTAACTGTTTATATTTTGAGAGATGAGCCCAAGGTTCCCGCCTGGTCAATGAGCATTAGGAGGGATTTGAGATCAGGTGTTTCTCGAGAGCCTCCAGTTCGTTTTTATCTATACTTTGGTTAATAAGGTGGTTCTATAAGAATTGATTCAGTATGTTTGCTTTAAGTGCTTGTGACTGTTATTACAATTCGCTTATATAACATGTTTTTAGACTGTGGGAGGAAACCGGAGTACCCGGGGAAAACCCACTCGAACACAGGGAGAACATGCAAACTCCGCGCAGAGAGTGCCGACTGGCTCAATTAGAACTTGAACCATTGGCACTCCCGCTGCGACGCAGCAGCACCAGCCACTGAGCCGCCGTGTCACTCGATCCTAGAATTGAGGAGGAGGGAGAAGGGAAGGATAGGGTTCCAAAACCCTAGATAGGGAATGAAGTTTAGGCAGGATATTCATAGTAATTTTGGAATGATCCGATTGGCTAGCTAATGATTAGCAATAAGGACCAGCTGTAGTCAATCATATCACGTGCTCCTCTCAAAATTAGTTTGTGAAACTTCACTAAGTCAAATATGAACATTCAGACAATATTTTGTTTGCAAAAATACTAATTCACCATAATGCCGAAAAAAATTGTGCAAGATTAAAGGGGTGACACTAAGTGTGAAATACAAACACACTGCCTCACACAAAATGTTAAGCCTTTTGTGTACATGTAGTCTCTTTATAGCCATGTAGTTTTTACGGTAATCAAAATACAAAAATTAACCTTTCAAATCATCTTGCCAAACAATAAATATCAAAACCTTGTCAGAAATAAGTATTTTAGCTTGTCTAGCTGGTTAAAGCTGTACTAGAGACCACACCATCAAGCGAGGATGATGATGATTCATTTCAGTTTATCCAAGCAAATGGAAACTTTTCTTTAAAATTAAAGTTTTGTTTTTAAAGCACCAAAAGTGAAACAGATTTGAAATGCAATGTTGTTTTTTTCTACATTAAATGTTTTTTTTTAACAAAATCTTAATAGTATACTTAAAATCAATGTTGAAATAATTAACCTAAATTCTGCAACCTATTTATCATCACCTCAACCAATGTTCATTAAGTGTTATTTTATTATTATTTTTTAATTGTTTGCTTTTCAATGCATGTACGTAATCTACAAATTATGTCCTTTCAGGTTAGCCACATCATTTTGAAAATACATTAGGTTTTATCAAAATATATATAAAAAAAGTGTTGTCAGTTGTGTACAGTGTTTCGGTAATGAGAAAAAAAAAACAATAATATAAACAAACTGTTAATTTAGAAATAAATGTTATTTCAGAATTTGAAGTAACTCCACATGACTGTGAATAACTGTTTAACAATGTCGATTTTGCAGACTGTTGCGGTAATGAGATTTTTTTTTTATTACTTATTTTGGAAAATGTGCTCAAAAAGGTACTAAATGATATGTGTATATATATTTTAAATTAATGTTGACAAATGCTCCAGACTTTGTTTCAAATATCTGCAAAAACAAAAAGTTAATTTAAACATTTAAAAAACATTCATGTTTAAAACATTTTTAAACTAGGTTTTAGGTCAGAAGTATTGTAAAATGCAGTAAACTGAGCATTACAGTAATCCAGTCTAGAAGTCGTAAAAGCATGTAGTAGCTTTTCTGCATCTGAGATAGATAGCATGCTTTTTAGCTGAGCGATTTCTCAGATGAAAGAAGGCTGTTTTTATCACATTTGTCACAGAGGTTTTGTTAAAGCTTTTTTGGGTGAAAAATGATTCAAAAATAAAATCTGAGTCAGTACATTACCACCCAGTGTTCAAATCTTTGTCCTTACCTTATAAGCGTAATCCACAATGATGAGCTTGAAAGTATTCAAAACTTATTATCATGATGGTAGTATGAAGCAAAGTAAGGCTGAATGAAATCGAGGGAAAATGAGAGCACTGGAGCAATTGCTGATGAGAAAAGAGGGTGATGTGGCACAAAAGCACAGTCGACCGTTTCTGGCTCTTCTGGTCATGAACATGTGGGGAAGAAGCAGCACTGTTTTATCATACGAAATATATTTTAGAGTTCTGTTACAATGCTGCTCTGCAGTTAAATAAAATGCAGAACATATGAAAGCATCTTTGTTGTTTCCCGGTTTTCCAGAAAACCAAACCAGAAATCAAGGGTGTATGATCATGTCATTAGCATGGCAACATAGGACATGGTCCTTGTCACTAATTAAAATGGCTTATTTCTCTGGATTTGAACCTTCTTTGAAATATTTGGGATAATGCAAGTACATAAGTTAGCAAAATATATATAACACTGTTCTAGTGGTTTTTAGATATTTTCATAAAAAAGAAAATCGTACATATAAGCACATCCCTTTAAATGAATGTTATTATGACGATTAGAGATTAGACCATAGAGAAACTGAAACCTACAGGTAACTGTAAAACACACTAAATTTAAATATTACACTGAATTTAAATATACACAATGATGATGTTGTTAACATTAACAGTTTGAGAACGAAGTATAACAATAATAATTTGCATGGTTTCACACGATATGATCAAAGTGATCATTAGATGTAAACACATTGGTAGTGTAATGTAGCAGTCACATGTCTGTCAAAAGTCTGTCAAAAGTTCTTGAAAATTATTTTTTGGATCAAACTTCCAAGAATCTGTGATTGTGAAGGACAGTATCCACGTGGTGACTGACAGCCACACAAACTCCACAAAACATTTGATTAATCCACACTGAGGAGCCGTGGTGATCCACAAGCTAAATAAAGATGCCCGTTCTGCAATTAACTTTAATTGCCATTTTGGAGAGATGGAGATAAATAAATACCAAGGGGTTGAGTTGTTTTAATTTAATTTTATTTAGTAGCTAAGTGACCAAAGAAAAGATGAGTTTTTAGGTGCCTTTTTGAATGTTGCCAATGTCACTGATTGGATGAACGCAGCACATATGATTAAAAACAAAATTATAAACCTCTTACACTGCACACCTTCATGTTATGTTTTTCTTTTCCTGAATGCACTTTTAAGACTATAAAGGTAAAAAAATTACTTTACATTAATTGAAATTTCCCTTCAAATGCTAAAACAACAATTTATACACAATATTCTGGGATTCTATGACTGTTCAAAGCGCATAACTATTAAGAATGTGATTAGCTGTTGGCTGCTAATCATCTACACACAATTTATTTCACACTGCAAATGTGGTGCATGTTTAGCATTGCAAAAATGGGTAAATAAGCAGTGCTAGTGCAAAAAATGTGCAAAATTCTTTTACCCGGGGTGTTTAGATCAATGATAACCAGGGGTTAAGCATTTTGTTGAAGTCACACTTTAAGCAATGCAAAAATGTCTTTCTTTCATTAGTAAATTTCGAAACAATAATGTCATTTTAGAGTCAAGTAGAATTAAACAGATTCTTGTTCACTGTCTCTTTGTCTGTCAGGGATTTTCCACAGAAGAAGGTATCACATTCACCACTTAGAGGCAGTATATGAACAGGATTCTGACAGTCCCAAAAATATTACAAACAGGCCCAAGAGTTTACACCCTGCAGACGTGGTGTGACTATAGTGTTACTCTCATCAGCTCTGACATTAACACACTGGGAAATTGTGGCTAATCACCAATGTTTAAACTTCTCTAACGCTCAAATGATTCTTGTGCCTAATAGTCTTGGTACAGAGAATAACATTTAAGCTCCTCTGAAACATTTGGCATGTGCCATATGTGCAAAGGCACGTCTGTAAGTCATTAGAGGTCCAGGCAGTGAAGCTGCTGGAACACTTTTTCTGTTTGCTCTGAATTTCTTCTTCATTATTTGGTCTGCCTTAAAACGGTTTGGGCGTCAGAGAAAATAAACCAGATACTTCACACACCTTGGGTTGGGTGATCTCAATTCCAATCAAATACTCAGTAATCAATTGCATATTATGCAGTTGCTCTGATAATAGGTGGTTTATCAATAGACAATTATCATTGTTTTTTGTTTTAAATCAAAAAATAATGGCTTTGCCAGGATTTACAGAAAACAACAATCAAAATGTCACTGAGTGTAACAATAGTTTATATACAAAACTAAATCTTGAAGAAAAATTCAAGTACCATTTGACAAACTGCTTTACCAAATGTGTCAGCAAGACATTTTTATTCAATTAAAAAATGAGATATATGATCACTTATTCTTTCGTAATCTTTAGTGCAGTTCAGGAAAAGTTTTACATAAATGTATCTGTTTTACAGATTTTTAATACAACATTATTTAATTAATTAATTCTGTGTATATAAATTGTGTGTATATACATTTAATTTGATGTGAACACCAAAGTGGGGTGTCTCGTCTTTGAACCATTCTTTTTTTTCTGCTAATAAATCCATATCCATTTATTTGTATACATGTATTTATTTGTATTATATGTATTTGTTTTCCCCTGCTATTTTGAAATCAATTGCTTTTTCTTGTCTGTTTTTTTTTTTTTAAGTATTATTATGCGTTTGAGATTGTTAGGATTAAGGTGGCGCGGTGGCTCAGTGGTTAGTACTGTCACCTTACAGCAAGAAGTTTGCTAGTTTGAGTCCCAGCTGGGTCAGTTGGCATTTCTGTGTGGAGTTTGCATGTTCTCCCTGTGTTCGTGTGGGTTTCCTCCGAGTGCTCCAGTTTCCCCCACAGTCCAAAGACATGCGGTACAGGTGAATTGAATAAATTAAATTGGCTGTAGTGTATGTGTCTGAATGTGAGTGTATGGGTGTTTCTCAGTACTGGGTTGTGGCTGGAAGGGCATTCGCTGTGTAAAAAATATGACAAAATAGTTGGCGGTTTATTCCACTGTGGAGACCCCTGATCAATAAGGGACTAAGCCGAAGGAAAATTAATACATTTTTAGGATTGTATTAAAATATTTTTGAAAGAAATCTCTTGTGCTCACCAATAATTTATTTGATCAAGAAGCAGCAATTTTGTGGAAAAATTGAGCAGTTTGACAAAATAAATCTGGCAGCCATTCTCTGTTACTTTGATGAAAAACCCTATGGACTAATGTATCATTTAATGCTGTTTAAACCTTTGTCTTTCCATAAAACTTATTTGACATAAAACAGTATTATTACAGTTTTAAATGACTTTTAATATATTTTGAAAACAATTTTCTCCTTCAGAAGGCTGGTCATCCAATAAAAATGAAACTTCAGCTGCATCAAACCAGGCAAAAGAGTTTTAATTCATTGATTTCATTGACAGATATGATGCAATGCAGCTTTTCGGGCTTGACTAATTAATCCACATGTAGTGAGTCAAAATGATGTTGAAATTAGCCACCAAAACAATTGTATCCACAGGATCTGTTCATGCATATTTGCCAGTTGTGGTTATTTGTTCTACTTCTCCAATCTGCTTGGACTTGAATGTTGGTTGTGGTTTTGCACAACTGAATCAAAGGTAGACGAAGGAGAAACATTACTCTTTACAACTGGTGTTTTGTCTCTTTTGTTCCCTTTGGACCACTTTTTCAATTTCTTTGAGGGAAGGGTCTGTGTTTGGGGTGTTTGTATGGATTTTTTTGTTATCTATTGATCTGCATGGAGAAATAAGCTCACACAATTTACAAATAAGCGCAAAAGGAGACAACAGAAAATCATACATAGAGCAGCAGTTTTCTGCTGTTATAGCTGTGAAACTACACCAAACACTGTTGATTTGTGCTAGAATTAGGACTATAGTTGGGTAACAAATCCTGGTGCGCATTATGTACTTTGACTGAATCAGAACACAGATTTCTGTGACTAATTTCAGTGTCACTTAAATGTCTGAACAATTACCCCTAAGTAATAAAACTAATTTGTAATTGTTAATCCTGCATACTCCATCCATGCAGTCTGTTTATTTCCAACAGTGCATATGATGTATGAGCAGCTTACACATGTGCTTTGAATCCATTTACACTCCATAAGTCAGAAAAAAAACAGACATGACAGAACAAAAAAAAAAAAACACACTACTGAAGACAGCGATAACCATATACACTATTGCACAAGTGCTTATGAAGTAGCATATAAGCACAGACAAAACAAGTTATTACATGAGATACTGTGACTTAGAAGGTACAATGTCAGGCTTATAACTGTTGTCAAAATGTACTGTAATATTTATAGTAAAATATATTGTTTACTCCCTTTTAAACGATCCTATTAAAGATTATGACATGCAGTATTTCAAGAGCAGTGTCATTTTTTTTCTGCCAGAGAAGGCAAATAAGATCCTATTTCTGTAAAGTATTTAGACTACTTTGCTGTTTTAGTACCATAACTGTTATTTAGTGTTAAATTATTGTAGTTGGGTTAGGTGGCTTGGGTTTTATTGAGAATTTGTCATGTACATTTTGGTGTATTTACTTCATTTTTTAATTTATATATGCTTTGAACTTTTAATACAGTTAAATGCAAAATTTACAGAATTTATGGTAAAATATTTCTTTTTAAAGTCATCAAACATATTTTTAGTGGTCTTTTTTTTAAAGTAACAGTTTTGTAACAGGCGCAATTTAGGCAACAGTACCATTTTAAAAGTATAAATTTGGCATGGCTACACCTGCTGTATTCAAAAGTAATACCTAAACCTATCAGGCTACAGAACATAGTACTATTTTCTTTTATTTTTAAAATTTCCTTCAAACTAAATCTATGATTTTTAAATGGTAAGATGTAAATTACAACTGGCTAGTGCACTTCAACAACGCGTCCCAGGTAGTTAAAAAATTAGGTCAGTTTATGAAGAGCAGGTGATCTTTAATGTCTCTTTTCAAACACATGCAGCCACATGAGTGTTTACATTATGAAAGCAATCCAATCAAATGGTTTTCGACGATCTGTGGAAATGGTCAGAAGTGGACGCATATGCAAAATGTTTACAACTGAAACTAACGTCATCCACTTGTGATCAAATCAACAAAAACACATCTAATACCAGGTGTAAATGCCAAATATCCCATATATTCTTTCAGTTTAATCAGTTAAGCTGTGTCGATGACGGGGAAAAAAAAACATGTACTTGTACTTAACCACAGCTGGCATGAAAAGTTTGAACTGACATCACCATTAGTGTAAGCAGGAATCATGGGAGGTGATCTGGCAAATATTAGTTTTAACTGAACTTGTGGCCCCTTTTTTCATGAGACCTTCACAGGGAAAATAAACTGACAGGCTGCTCGAGTGTTTAGCTGGGAGTATTTGGGCGGAGGGACGTCAGGAGTCCACATTTTTGTGTTAGACTTTGCTGTTTGCTATTAAAATGTTTTCTTGTTGCCTGCTTTTCGATGGAAAAGTGGAATGGGTTCAAGAATGAAACTTTCAGCCTATAGAATTACATTGGAATCTTGATTTAGAAAGCATCACTGGGATCAACAATGCAACTTGAATACATACTTTATTATTTTTTTTTTTGATTGACTTTGTTTTTTCCTTGTTCCTCATTTTCTCTGTTGGGGAATTCCCTGCATGATCCATTATGTTGGATTGATCATTCCTTTGAAAGTCCTTGTCCTTTTTATGCCTGTGATGATATTTAGCAATATTTTACAGGCTACATTTATAGATTAGGCTTAATCCAGCTGTCCATCTCCAACTTTGCTGTTTACTGAAGTAAATGCAAACTGGCCACTCACATCCATACACTTCCTTCTCTCCACGTCATCTCCACTAAAGTGATGTTTGCTGGATCTCTGCCTCAAGCGCATTTCCCTCTGTAGTAAATAATGTATCTGGAGCACATGTAATGTAGGCGAACATGTGGCAGGGCAAGGCTGTCATGACAGGTTAAGCATTCATGGTGCACAAACTGATGTTTTCATGCTCATGTCAGTGACATAACATTTATAGAATATCAATTTTCTTTGTGTTTTTGATTATTTTATTTTATGTGCATGAAGTAAAAAATGTTAGGGTGATGCAACTGCCTAATTTAAAATTCCTGAAAGTTCTTGAAAAGAAAACCTAATTCAATAGTTTGGCATAGTAGTATTTCTGGAAACAAATTGCCAAAACTGATTCACTGCTTATTAATATTTGAATTTTGTCTGCAAGCTCAAAGCAAAACAATTTGAGTGTTGATTAGATTGAAAAAATTCTAAATTAGAAATCAATAAATAAAATAATAATGTTAAAACTAAAGTAAAATAAACAAATTTTGTTTGGGTTATTAAACAGATGGGTTATTAAACTTGTTGCTGCTGCTTGTTCAAACAATTTATTTAAAATGAGTCGAAACAACACAAATCTTAAAATTATTTTGGGACAACTTAATTGTTTTATGTTCAATCCAATTAAATTTGTAAAAATTATCAAGTTAAATTAATTGATTTGTGTTGTGACAACATGAAGTAATTGTGCGGAACCCAGGATTTTTTACAGTGTATAACCGTGATTCTGGTTTCCCCCACAGTATATAACCGTAATGCACACATACTTAGTTTTGTTTTCATCAGTTTTATTTTTAGTAGTTGTAGAATGTCATGTAAAACTCGAGTTCTGTGCTGACTAAAATAACTTTGAAATTGAAATAAAATACCGTCAATTGTTCTAAACTTTTCCTGTAGCAAAACTGTAGAATTCCTTAACTACAATAACCCTGCTTAAACTTTCTCCCATTAAAAAAATTTATCCTGTTCTTCATCACGGTCTCTACTTATGCAATCAAGCCCGGCTCCAAACACATCCTCTCCTCTGATCTGATGCAGAACAACATTCAGCATGGGTTTTCTCCTCTGTCATTATCCAAACCCACAGCCTTCCAATAAGCCACAGTACTTTAACTTTACGGCCTTGACAGCAGGCAAAAAAAGCTGCGGAGATGTAGAAGTGTGTACGTATACGAGATGTAAATGAGAGTAGCCGAATGAAAAGGTTTGCCCCTCAGCTTTCTGCCTAGAAGCCTCTCATCAACTATTCATAAGTAAGTCTCTGCACTTTTCCACTGCAGTATGGCATGTGTACAATCCTGCCACTCAGGACACTCTTGTGCAACTAAAGGACGCTAGGGGGAAAAGGTGACCTCCTGCAGCACCTGCGTTCAGACCAGATGCAGGACACTGCAGCATCTTCTGCCCGATCAGCAAATCTCCAACCTGTCATTTCCAGAGGCCTGTTAATATGATGTCACGGTTGCTAAAGACACGGCCAGTGTTTCCATAAACATTTCCACGAATAGCTGCTGCTGCCTGATAAGCACATTTTGTGTGGCATTCAAACTATTAGGAATATTTCTTCGCTTTTGCATATCGTAATGTGCATATTTATGTGTTTGGGATGTCAGGTGAGGTGATCTTGTAGGTAGACGAATAAAATGCTTTATTAAGGTTTACTTTAAAGTTAGTAATTTTTTGGGTGGATGACACTTGGGGATTTTAGGCTTGTGTTGTATTGTACACCATGTGAAAAGCAGCTTCTACTTGATGTTATTTAGTAACTAGGTCCACAAATTATTTATGTTCAATCAATGTTTTTATTTTAGTTGGCCTGAATTTGACTCCAACTTTAAAAAGATTACAATATCGGCTTGATTTTTGGATTAGTAGAGTCAAAAGCCATGAATTTCACTAGAGATTTACTAGTTCACAAGTTGTTTTCAAGTGTATTTCTGCAGGCTTAAAGAATAATAAATACAAAAAAAAAAAAAAAAAAAAAAAATATATATATATAAGCACGCCATTTTCTCTCCCTCAAGTGGTTCCAAACCTTTATGATATAGATTTTTCTGTTGAACACAAAAGAAGATATTTTGAAGGATGTTGGAAACTGTTATCCATTGATGCCCATAGCATTTTCTTTCCTACTAGGGAAGTCAGCAACCACCTGTTTCAAAACAACAACTTACGTTTCATAAAAGTGAAAGGAGAGTGCATGATATCAAAACTTTAATTTTTGGTTGAACTTTAGCATAATAACTTCTTAGGTAATTCCAAGCAAGATTAGATATTTTATTAATTGGCATTTAACAGTGTATGTGCCCAGTTTCTCCATCAGAAACTCTTCAATCTTTATTGCCAAACTTTGAAAGTTTTACCAGTCTGATCTTTCAGGGACAAATTTAATCATTAGCAGACTCGCATCTGTCAGTATAATATCTCATGTATATTAAAATATACAGTACATTAGACTATTTTTCTTTGTGTTCATTTTCATGCCTGTTTTTATAGTAGATCTAGTAGTTGTGTGAATTTTATAAAAAATTTTACTATGGTGAATGAAATAGCTGGTGTTTTCCCCAAAACCAGCTAACATCACGAGTTCTATTAATACTAATAAAAATCTTGCTACGTGGTGCTTCCCAAATCCACTTTTCCACCAAACATTACCAAACAGCATGACGTGGTTGGAACTACAACTCTCGACCTGTGTTTAGAAGCTGTGTTTAATCTCCTCCTTTTAGTGATGATAGATTAAGCTGAAATTTTGTTGTTTGCATTTATTTTGTTGTGTGCATTTTGTGTGCAACAATGCATTTATTCTAGAGTTTCAGAAGTTAAAAGATGCTGGTCATAAATTGGATTCATTGTGAATATAAATTATTCTAAGTCCATGAAGTACAAACAAAAACTACTTTTGGTTTTAATAATGTAGTAAATGCTGGTCTTGACATCAGCTAAAATAGAAAAAAAAGGATAGGATTTTTCATATTTCATTGCACAAATGTCTTTCTATAAGATCTCTAGAGAGAAAAGGACAGCAGATTCTCTCTAACACTATAAAAATGTAGGATTCCACACAATTCATTTATGTTGTCCCAACACAAATCCATTAAGTTAACAAATGTAAGTGCATTGAACATAAAACAATTAAGATGTCCTAAATAAATCTCAAGAATTGTGTTGTTTCAGCTCATTTTAAATCTGTAGTTTAAACAAGCAGAAAAAATATTTTTTTGAGTGTGATCATAATTAGATTTTAACCTGCAAACTTATCTGGTTCCCCAGTTATTTAACCTTTTATTTGGAGATTGTCAAGTAGTGCAGATATTATGTGCCCAATTTTGTCTCCTGACGTTTTTATCTTGACAAACAAAACCATAAAAGATTAACATCGGTCAACTTAAACTTGAACATTTGTATATGACTTGCAACGCAGACGCCAGGCACCAAGATGGTATAAAGTGTTTTATTTTATTTAAAAAAGCAGAGTTTTGGCTGCATTAAGAATAGCTAAAGAAAACAACAACTATAAAACTGTATGACAAAAATCTGTTGTTTTTATACTCTCATCTGGAATTTGTTGCCCACATGTAAACACGAAAATCTGAATGAGATCAGATTTTTTTCCCTAAGCCACTTCCAGCTGTGGTTTTAAGTCGGATACTTATCCAGTATCTGGATGTCTGACCTGCGTCTAAACGCGTATATCTGATTCCTCTTTGAATTAGGCCATCACAAAGCACAAATGGGATATTTTTTTTTACTGTTATATTAAGAAGCAGACATGCATATATGTACTTTTACTGTTGCATTCATTTGTATGTGTGTTTGTGTTGGTGTGTGTGTATATGTTGGAAAGATATTGTGCAGTCAAATGTGCACCCAATAATATTTTTGATACTATAACTTCACTATTTTTGTAAAACATACAGCTTCGCTATGTGAATCACATTCCAACTAAAAATTATATTGGCATATATCTGTTCAGTCAAATGTTCATGATGGCTTTTTATGCTGGCAAATAATTAATAATTGTATTATTATTATTATTATTATTATTATTATTATTATTATTATTATTATTATTATTATTATTATTATTATTATTATTATTAATTATACCTGACCAAAAATGTTCAAAATAATTTTTTTTAAAAGCACAGTCATTCAACTCCCCATGTTCAACTAACAGAGCAAGATTACCAGCAGAATACATTTAGGGAAAGATTAATGTAAACATGGATATGAGATATAACTGTGCATTTCTTTGTTGAAAAAAAAATATTTGGAAGAACCAGTAGCCATTGACCTCCATAACACTTTTTATTTCCAGCTCTGGATACCAGTGGCTAACATTCAAACATTCTTTAAAATATCTTCTTTTGTGTTCCACAGAAGAAAGTAAGCCATTAAGGTATGGAACCACTTAAGCGTGAGTAAAGCGTTAGTAAATAAAATAAACCTTTAAGATTTTCAGTATGTACATACTGTAGTATATGTTGTCATTTTGAGTATGCACAGATTAAAGTAGACACTTTATTGTTTTGAATGGTGCCCAACCCTTGTCTGTATAATGCATTTTTTCTGTTTGTGAGTAAAAATCCATCTCAGTTTGTTTGTCAACCTAAATGTAGCATCTAAATGGCTGCTTTGAATCTAAAAACCTCTAAATATGTCACCCATTCTTGACTTTTCTGGAGTCAGATGTTGTTGTTAATTAATTCACCAGCTGATGCAGTTCTTCAGTTTCATAATGTAACCTGCAGGCTATAACTTAAATCTTTATTTTGTTTACTTCAGTTCGAGTTTTTTTCTCATACTGAATATGCCATTTGGGGTGGCATGGTGGCTCAGTGGTTAGCACTGTCACCGAAGGTCACTGGTTTGAGTCTCTGCTGGGCCAGTTGGCATTTCTGTGTGGAGTTTGCATGTTCTCCCCGTGTTTGCATGCGTTTCCTCCGGGTGCTCCGGTTTCCCCCACAGTCCAAAGACATGCAGTTGAAGTGAACTGAATGAACTAAATTGCCTTTAGTGTATGAGTGTGTTTGTGAACACAAAAACATATGACATGAACATAAAACATACATGAAGCACATAATAAACATATCCGCTTTGTAAAACATGCCGGAATAGTTGGCGGTTAATTCCACTGTGGCGATCTCTGAAATAGATACTAAGCCGAAGCAAAATGAATGAACTGATATGCCATTTGAATTGATATTGCATCATGTTGTCTGCTACTGTCTGAAATCAGTGCAGCGTGGTGGCGCAGTGGGTAGCACTGTCACCTCACAGCAAGAAGGTCGCTGGTTCGAGCCTCGGCTGGGTCAGTTGACATTTCTTTGAGGAGTTTGCTGTTTCTCCCCGTGTCTGCATGGGTTTTCTCCGCGTACTCCGGTTTCCCCCACAGTCCAAAGACATGCGCTATAGGGAAATTCTTTCATTCATTCATTTTCATTTCGGCTTAGTCCCTTTATTAATCTGGGGTCGCCACAGCGGAATGAACCGCCAACTTATCCAGCATTTTACGCAGCGGATGCCCTTCCAGCTGCAACCCATCTCTGGGAAACATCCATACACACCCATTCACACTCATACACTACGGACAATTTAGCTTACCCAATTCACCTATATCGCATGTCTTTGGACTTGTGGGGGAAACCGGAGCACCCGGAGGAAACCCACGCCAACACAGGGAGAACATGCACACAGAACTCCACACAGAAACGCCAACTGACCCAGCCGAGGCTGGTTCTTCCTTCTTGCTGTGAGGCGAACGTGCTACCCACTGCGCCACTGTGAGGCCCTATAGGGAAATTGGGTAAGCTAAATTGTCCGTAGTGTATGTGTGTGAACAAGTGTATGGGTGTTTCCCAGTCATGGGTTGCAGCTGGAAGGGCATCTGCTGCGTAAAATAAAATAAAAGAAAATGAATGAATGGATGAATGTCTGAAATCATTTAAAAAAACATTATATTCTCATGCAGAGAGTGCACAAACTGGTAATGAGAAGATGATTCCTGGTAGCAGAAACTGTGAAGGATCAGTTAAAATTCATAAAACTGAATTCATGTGACCAATAATGCTTGCTGCATATGTATGTCTGTGCAATATGCACATGTGAGCGCATAATCCATATTCATAATAAAGCAGACAGTCTTTGCCTGAGCTACTTTTAAAATGACTTCTGACTTAATCCCTGTACATCCATTATACAATATGAATTACAATTTATGATGTAATCAGAAGTATCATATAAATGCATATGTGTCAGATTGAGGTTCCCACGAGAGTCCTATTTTGAGTGCCATTAAATGAATATTACAAAAGTGATTTTAAATTCGTGGTAGCACTATATAACAAGATTCCATTTTTTTCATATTGATAAACTACGTATGTTAACACAAACAGAGAATAATAATCTAATTCTAATCTCATTAAAAAGTTCACCAAAAATGAAAGATTGCTGTTAATTTACTCACCCTCAGAACATCCAAGATGATCTTTAATGTTTATTTTAGGAATTACTTGTGCATTATTAAAACCAAAAGTTGTATCTGTTTACATTATTGCATATGCATATTCACTAATAAAAGGCTATATTTTTTAACAAATGGCTAGCAGAATGGGATCAGTGCTCAGAAAATAAACTTTTAATCCAGTCTGAAATATGGAGAAAATCCAACCATTTTTTTAAACCCAAGACATGATGAGATTGTTTACAGAAGATGTCGTATTGGACACACGAGACTCACACATAAACATTTACTCAAAGGAGATAAACCCCCAAAATGACAGTATTGCAACAGAAGCCAAAGTGTTAAACATATTCTTGTGGAATGCCTTATTTTTAATGTAATCAGAGAAAGATCTGGAGAGACTTTAAATGAAATATTTTTAAATGTGAATCTTTCCAAAATTGTAAATTTTTTTATCAAAAGTCAACTTTAAAAAGCTGTTTTAGTATTTTATCTTTTATATTATTATTATTATTATTATTATTATTATTATTATTATTATTATTATTATTATTATTATTATTATTATGGGGCAGCACGGTGGCGCAGTGAGTAGCACATTCACCTCACAGCAAGAAGGTCGCTGGTTGGAGCCTCGGCTGGGTCAGTTGGCATTTCTGTGTGGAGTTTGCATTTTCTCCCTGTGTTTACTCGGGTTTGCTCCGGGTGTATGGATGTTTCCCAGTGATGGGTTGCAGCTGGAAGGGCATCCGCTGTGTAAAACATATGCTGGATAAGTTGGCGGTTTGTTCCGCTGTGGCGACCCCAGATTAATAAAGGGACTAAGCCGAAAAGAAAATGAATGAATGAATATTATTATTATTATTATTATTATTATTATTATTTATGCATTTTATCTTATATATTATTTATTGATGTTGATGACAAATAATATTGATTAATTTTATTGTTAAAATATTTTTATAATTGTAGTAAAGTGATATGTATAAAATGTTTTGGGCAGCACGGTGGCACAGTGGGTAGCACAATTGCCTCACAGCAATAAGGTCGCTGGTCCGATCACTGGCTGGGTCAGTTGGCAATTCTGTGTGGAGTTTGCATGTTTTCCCTGTGTTCACGTGGGTTTCCTCCGGGTGCTCCAGTTTCCCCCACAAGTCCGAAGACATGCGCTATAGGTGAATTGAACATGCTAAATTGTCCGTAGTGTATGAGTGTGAATGTAAGAGTGTATGGGTGTTTTCCGTTGTTGGGTTGCGGCTAGAAGGGCATCCGCTGCGTAAAACATATGCTGGACAAGTTGGTGGTTCATTCCGCTGTGGCGACCCCTGATTAATAAAGGGACTAAGCCGAAAAAGAAAATTAATGAATAAACGACTTTTTTGCTGTGACATAGCCAGAGAAGCTGATATGGCAATAAACTCAAAACTCACTCACTCACTGCATATGCATATTGCCGATTATTCTGATCTATTTTTCAAAATTGATTGATTATTTCATTATCCAGGGAGTGCAGAAACTGACAGTTGGAAGGCTCAATAGCTAGTAGAAAAGAATTAACTGCTCATAAAACCAACTGAACATAACTAATAACAACACAACATACATGACATCCATTTGCATTCGCTTGCTCAAGTATGCATACTGTATGTGTTTGAGTACAGCAAGCTGTCATAATTCATATCCATGATAAAGCCTGTGATAGAACTTGAACTTAACAAGTAAAAACTTTGGGAACAAAAGAGCATGGGAAGGGCATCCATATGTTTTTGTGCGGAGTGGCAGACTGTTGAAAAGAGGGTCTGCCGACACTCCTGCTATGTGCCTTGCGCTCCTCTCCGTGGGACGTGTCCGGCCATGTTCGCTGCACACTCCATGCACACCGACCGCCAGTGTTTGCTTCCTCAGGTATGTCGTAGGAGTGGATTGATGTGTGTCAACACGAAACGGCTTAAAAAAGAATGAATAGTTGTTCTTTTGCTTGCGTTCAGAGGTGGACAGAGAAGGATTTTGCTGTGTGTGATGGTGCAGTAGTTGCCCATTGGGAGAGTGTTTGATGAATGTGATTGAAACCAGATCAGAGCACTATTTATCAGGCCTCATTCATCTAAAATCCTGCCCATGAAATGACATTGTGCATTACAGCAAAGGCAGGAGTGCTACAGTAAGAGACCCGATTAGAAAGTTGGTTCGGAGCAGCTTTGTTACAGTAATTAATCGATAACTTTCATATTGTTATGCAGATTATGTGACTTTAATGAGTTGCCTCTGTGTTAGGCACATTACAATGTGCACTGTAAGAAATATGTGATAGTTAGTTTCCAATAATTTGTGATTCATGGGTGTTTGCCATGTGTGTATATTCATTCATTCATTCATTCATTTTCTTTTCGGCTTAGTCCCTTTATTAATCTGGGGTTACCACAGTGGAATGAACCGCCAACTTTCAATAATATGTTTTACGCAGCGGATGCCCTTCCAGCTGCAACCCATCACTGGGAAACATCCACACACACTCATTCACACACATACACTACGGACAATTTAGCTTACCCAATTCACCTATAGCGCATGTCTTTGGACTTGTGGGGGAAACCGGAGCACCCGGAGGAAACCCACGCAAACATGGGGAGAACATGCAAACTCCACACAGAAATGCCAACTGACCCAGCCGAGGCTCGAACCATCGACCTTCTTGCTTTGAGGCGATCGTGCTACTCACTGCGCCACCGTGCAGCCATGTGTGTGTATATATGCTTTCAATTTGCTTTTGTCTGTTTTAGAGATTTTATTTCCTTCTATTATTTCTTACTGTATACAATATATTGTTCCCAACTCCTAAAAGCATATTAAATGCAGGTAAAGCATTTATTTTGTTTAAAATAACTGCTGTAAAATAAATTTTTACTTTTTTTTAAATAATGTATAAAATAAGTTGGTGTAAAAAACCTTTAACATTTAGAGTAATGGATAAATGTTAAAATGAGATGGCATTCTTATTGTGAGCTGTACCTATTCAAATATATTAAATATAAATGAATATGTGATCATGCAAAGTTGTAAATTGTATGTTTTCACTTTTTTTAAAAGTTTTCCTTAATGAATAACAACTAGTTTACTGGAGTGGCTCAGTGGTTAGCACTGTCGCCTCACAGCAACAAGGTCACTGGTTTGAGTCCCAGCTGGGCCAGGTGGCATTTCTGTGTGGAGTTTGCATGTTCTCCATGTGTTCACATGGGTTTCCTCTGGGTGCTCTGGTTTCCCCCACAGTCCAAAAGCATATAGTATAGGTGAACTGGGTAAACTAAATTGTCCATAGAGAATGAATGGATGTGTGAATGTGAGAGTGTATTGGTGTTTCCCAGTACTGGGTTGCAGCTGGAAGGGCATCCGCTGCATAAAACATATGCCAGAGTAATTGGCGGTTCATTCTGCTGTGGTGATCCCTGATAATTCAGGGACTAAGCTGAAGGATAGTGAATGAATTAGTTCACTGAAAGAATGTGACAAAGTATGACTATTTAAAATTACAAATATTTAGAGCTTCTGTAAAAATATTTTTATATGCCATTAAATGATTCTTGTTACAATTCATTCATTCATTTTCATTTCGGCTTAGTCCCTTTATTAATCTGGGGTCGCCACAGCGGTATGATCCGCCAACTTATCCAGCATATGTTTTTACGCAGCGGATGCCCTTCCAGCTGCAACCCATCTCTGGGAAACATCCATACACACCCATTCACACACATACACTACGGACAATTTAGCTTACCCAATTCACCTATACCGCATGTCTTTGGACTTGTGGGGGAAACCGGAGCACACGGAGGAAACCCACGCCAACACAGGGAGAACATGCAAACTCCACACAGAAACGCCAACTGACCCAGCCGAGGCTCAAACCAGCGACCTTCTTGCTGTGAGGCGAACGTGCTATCCACTGTGCCACCGTGAGGCCCCTTGTTACAATTATAATAAATAAATCAAGATGCATTGTAATGTACAGAAAATAAAGCAAAGCTGCTTACACTTTCATATTGGCTGATTGATTGAAATTGTAGTAAAGTAATGTATCATATGTGCTCACGGTTCAAGAAACACTCTTAAATCCTAGAGCAGGATTATAAAAACTTGTAGTAAAAATAACTATAAAAGGCAACCCATGTATTTTGGTGGAAACTATGGTTGCCATAGTTGTTTTTTATAAAGGCCTGTCAGGTCACAGGGTTTACCATGTGAGAACCTCTTGAGCGACGTGCTTGTAGAATTTGTTGTTTACACAGAATAATTAATCCAGGGCATTCAGAGGAAATGTGACATGGATGCTTTTCCTTCCACGCTAGTCACAGCATGTCAACAACACTCATATTGCCTAGTGGTTCTTAACATGATGTTTTGGCTCAGTAGCTTTAATTTCAGCTTTTTCCCACTCTTTTTCTTCCTCATATTTATAGTCTCTTTTTTGCACGATTTTCCTCCACAAACTCACCTGTGTGCCTCTGTGGAGAGCAAGAGGTGAACTCGATGCGGTTGGTTGGAACTGTTCCCAGAACACGTTGTCATCGGGACAAGTTGCCAGGAAGAAGTAGATACATACAGAATGATTGCCTTCTCTTCTTGTTTCGAGATGCTCTCTGGCATTATTGATGCTTGGAAAGCTGTTTCCCTCTCAAACGCAATACTGGGTTTATCTGAAGGGGGAAAAAATCAACATTCCAGTGATTGAAAGAGACATCTATTGAGATATTGCCTCTCTATTGATTTACCTCTAGTTGTAGATCTTGAGCACTGGCTTGAGTCGAATATCTGGGCAAAGGTTGTACATGTTCAGTGTCAGCGGAGGTACGGCTTACCGTAAGTCTTGCTTTCATTCCTGTCTTATATTAATCTCTGACCATGCTGTTGATGTCATGTTGAGTGGCCCAGACTTGGGAGTTCAGGAGTGAGTCTATCTCCCGTGCAAACACGCACTCTTTCCGTCTGGTCTCTCTCATATTGTTGTTTAAAGATAGTTAGCACAGTGAAAATCATTTTCCTAATCAGTATTTCTCTCTTGCTTTCCAGTAAAAATATCTAAATGTCCTTAAAACGAGATAAAAATTTACTGATGCAAAGTTACATTAGAATCTTTAGAAAATGTAACGTTTTTTCTTTTGCTTAATTGAACATCATTTTTAATGAGTAAACGAAAAAAAAAAATGTCTTGGTTCTCCAGTTTTAGGCATTTCTCTCTTTGAACGCAACGTGTATGTGTGTCCATATTTTGCTATTATTTTTATTCTCTGGATTTCGTGGAATGCAAATCCTCTCCCCCGCATGGTCCGTCAGAGAGGAGAAGTGAGCCAAGGTCAGGGACATGGTGCAAGGAAGCGTTAGGACTGAACGCTCCATATCCCGCAAACAAAACTGCTCTGCACACAACCTCTGTTGGCCCAGCATTTCCAAACCATCCCTCGCAGACTGTCATATTTCCATGAATTATTCTTTTTCATCTTTTCTAGGCCGCAGCTTAGTTTCGACTGGGTATCAGCTTTTATTCAGAGCTTGGTATGTTGTATGCCTTTTCATGTCCAGTTCAATTTACTGTAATTTATTTAGAAATGTACTGTTTTATTTATTTATTTACCATCATTTTATTAATTCTGCCCAGGCAGCAATGAATAGCCAGTTCAAGCTAGTGAAAAAGAATAGTCCCTCATTTGGTCTGTGCACTTCTGGCATGCTGCGCTGCTGTCGTTGGAACACTAGGAAGTGTATCTGTGACCGGGCTGTCTGCCTGTCGTACTGAGACGGCCCAGTTGCACTCATAGTTTCCTGCAATTCCTACCCTGAAAAGAGCCGGAGCACTAAACGGGTTGTCCTGCCACTCGTACCCCGGAGCCACACACTTGATCTTTCACCAGCTCTCCTCTTAAATTATCTGAGGCCCCTTCGAAAGAAAAACGTATGTCGCTGGTTTTCAACCGACCAAGCCATCAACCCCAGAGGACACTTGCCGCTAGCACAGCTCTGTGTTTTTCAGGAAGGCCCTGCTCCACTGGAAGAGAATTTAAGAGATAAGCTGGGCCCGTGATAAGACACAGCTCTTCTTGTAGAAGTGAAAACAGAAATGCAAATGATTGGTGTGTGTGGTGCATTTGAGGCGGGGGACATGCATTTTTTTGGCAAGCAGAGGGCCCTTTTGCTTCCTTACTGTGACATGTTTGTACTCTGCTCCGAGTACATTCTCCAGATAAAGGACGAGCTGAGAGAGCACAAGGAATTTGATTTGATTTGAAGAATGTGGAGCTGGGAGCGGACGTGTGTGTCTTTGTGTGCGGAGGGTTATTGATAAGAACTGGACTCTTTCCCATGAGCCCCAGTTTCTTCTCTTTTTGCTATCGAAGCATAGCCACTGTCATGCCTACGGCAGTTGTCTTTTTAATGAACTACAATAAAAAAGTAATGTGCGCAAGTTTGTGCACTAGCATGTTTACCCTCTGTCAAAAGGGCATGTATACGTTTGTGTCAATTGAGTGGTGCTTGGCTGGTTACGTATTGGGCAGTTTCTGAATCCTGAACAGCATGTGTTTGTTAACGCTGCAACGGCCATGTGGGCGCTTGTTTGTTAAACTGCGTGAGAGTGTGTGGGAGTGTGTTTGTCTATTCTCCTGAAACTGAGAGAGAGAAAGAAAGCAAAACATGGATGAAGTAGATCTCTCCCTGACACTATCTCAAAAACAATCTGTCGCATACTCGGGTGAGACTCTAATGTATCATCCAAAGACTGCGGTATATCTGAGTGCCACTTGTTGAAGAGACTTGAATAACTGTCATGCGGGTTGGAGACAAAAACCTACCGCATAATACCACTGTTTTATGAAGGTAGAGGATGTGTGTTTACCTTTCAGAATGTTGCTCTTTCATCCTTGTAAAGTAATTGTACTCGTCAGTCCTGTTTGATCATTGCTGACAAAACATGACATGACAATCTGCACAAAAGGCTGTCTGATGGATGCAAAATAGGCTATTAAACTTCAGCTGAAGTTGCTGTACTTATGACATCACAAGTAATAGTCATTCAATAGTCAAAAATGTCATTCTAACTGCTGTTTTAGGATTATTATGGAATGCTGATTACTGAAATATTGCTGAGCTCATAAAGAAACTTGTCAAAAGAAACATCAGAGATCTAGGAAACATTTGCTCTCCATTTAGTATCATAATAGATTAGAATATATTGACCATTGGTATATTGAAGTGATCTCAGTTGTGAATTTTCTTTACCTCTCTACACAAATGTAGACAGGGCTGTGTGGGAATAGACCTTGGTGTTGATTATTATGCAGATTAAACATTGAAATGCTGCATATCTTTATACATGGGGACAAAGTGTTTTTTTTTTGTCTGCACATCTATCACTCAGTCTTATTTTTCTAAATTAAATGCTATAAATTCCCTGATTAAGGACTATGGTTATGATCCTGATTAACGCTTGGTATAAACAGAGGATGATCTACTCTTGGTATAAACAGAGGATGATCTACTCTATTTTGACATGCACCTCTGAGAATCTTGGATTAGGTTAGTAAGCCTTAAAACATGATGTGCAACTAGTTGTATTTGTCATTATTCCATTTGGCTTTATTGTGCTTTACTGTGCTTTTTTGTACTGTCATAGCTCTTAACAGACACGTGAATCCCTCTGTGATCCAATGCACCTAGCGTAAGCTGTGAAAAGTCATCTCACAGCACTTTGCCAAGGCTAAATTGTTCCCTATTGGCTGACGTGTTGCTATGCGTATTGCTATATGTCCTGTCCTTTTTTTTTTATTTTGGTGAGATGAATCTTTGATATGTTAAACACTCATCAGTAATACACTCTGATGGGGACACATCTCACCCACATTTTCTGCAATCCTTTCATTCATAAATCATTCAAACGCTGGCTGGATTGATTGCCGATGCAGTGTGTGGAAGGCAGGATATACAGTAGGGGTGGGGCTAAGCTGTGACAGATCTGATTGACAGCTGCATTGTGGGACAACCTGACAGCTTAGAAAGTGAGCAGTTGAAATGTCACTGCCTGGGAAGCATGCTCTCTCTTGCTGTCTTTCTAACTGCTGCCTGCTTCTCTCGCCGCAGTGTTTCCCTGCGGACTAAGCAGAGGCTACCTCATGGATGTCTCTGTTTTCATGTGGTGCAACGTCTCTCTCTCCCTCTCTATCTCTATCTGCTCTCTTGTTCTGAATGGTTTCCATGGTGACAGCTGTGCACAGTGGAAATGGTGCAGGGCTGAATTCACACTATCTCACCTGAATGTACACGCATACTCACAGAGGCCATGCTTCTTCACATGCAGTGCAGAAATCGTACGCACATGTCCTCTCGTACTCAAACACACGCAGGTTGCTTGTGAGCAATCCTCAGTTTCTGTAGCACACAATGCATGCATTTACACTCACTGTGCCTTTTCATTCACTTGTTCTATTGCTTGTGGTCACAAACACAGATGGTTGTTTACGACAACACATGGCACTGCGGTTAGAAATTAATTTGCTCACCTGCCTGAGATTTGACCACTGCTGTGGTGCAAGAGGTTCTTCCGACTTTGATTGGTCAAGCTTTTGTGAGTGCCCCAAGACATCCCGTCTGATAGCGTGGATCTCTCGGACCCCACACTTTGCCTGTGCGTAGACGAGGGCACATGGAACCACAAATTGTCCCCTTGCTATTACAGATGTGTGTGATTTTTCAGTAAGATATACCTTCAAAGAGATTTACTTGAAATTCAACCCCTTTCCGACCCTTAAGGAGCTCCGCATTAGAAACATCCACCGGGCTTGGGCACCATGATCATTTACAGATGATCTACTTAGACTATTTCAAGCTGTATTCAAAATTTAAGGAAGGCATGGACTTGGGCCTGATCTGTACATCTGTATCTAATGATGTTGTGCAGAGATCTCATTTAGAATCAGCACCTCATAGTGGATGACAATCTCTGTGGTTCTGTCAATCAAGGTACCATCAAATGCAGGTGTAGCCATTTGAGCAGTGTGTCAAAATTGACAAAACATCTACATTTTCTCTAATTCATACATACATCTGTAGGATCTCTTCACCTCACGGTTGTCTTTGCTTCACCTCACAGTCAACAGGCCAATGTTAAATGCAGGGATCTGCATCCCCCTACCTCCCACTCAGATTCACCATCTCCCCACACACGCACACCATGCCCTAGGAGAAACACGCTGATCTAAACAACCAGATGGGTGTTTAAAACCATTAGGTCTCCAAAGATAAACTCACTGAGCTCGTGAAATGCCAGCAGTGTCTCGGGGCGGTATATATGTGTGATGGTGTGCAGGTACAGCGGGAGGCTGGTAGAGGGGGAGGTGGGCTACACTTATCTGCTGTGATCTTCGAGGAAGTCAAGGGGGGTGAACCAAATTGCATAGATGGGGTGAGGGTACAGGAGTTGGAGCGATCCAGGAGAACCCAATCCAGGACTTTATAGGGATGACTCCATATTCTCTTTATTTACTCTTAATGTCAGGCATCCCCACCCACCCAATCAAAGCAGCGGGTGCCTGGGGGCAGCCAATGTTGAGAAACTGCAGATGCATTTTAATGGAGAAAAAGAGGAATACTCCTGATCAAGGAGAGGGAAAGAGTTGGATGGGAAGGGAGCTAGAGACAGGAGGGAAAGCCCCATTTTGGAGAACTTTACCTAAATCCATTGTTTTTGTTTCAATGGCCATCATTATGGTGAGCAATCTGTCCACAGAAATGTTTGTCAATCTGCTGTCTTTTATTTCACCTTGAGCTGGAGGGCTTCGTGCTTTTTTCCAGGTGGGTGGTTCAGCTATAATAAAGAGCAAGTCGCTGATACACCCAGTTTTTCTTTCCATTTTCTTCTCCTTTTGTTCACCAAGAGCGTATTGCAACATAGCACTCGTGGTATTGTATCCTATGATGTCAGCCCCACCCACTAAGAATACTCAAAATATTCATTTATACAGTATAGCAGGACAAATCTAACACAGGAGCCTTACAGCATGTCAAGTGGGAAATAATCTTTTACGGCAGTTCCCCTTTGAATGAACAGCATCTGTATTTGGATACTCATAGAACACACACTTCCGTATGTACACATAGGTGCCAGAGAGGAGACTGTAGGTTGAGCCACAAGTCCTATCATGTCTGCCAGTTGGTGGGGTGACCCACACATCTCGCTCAGTGTCATCAACATTGACAGATTCACTCCCCACAAAGAGGTTGTTGTGAGGGAAGCACTTCCACACATGCACACACTGTTTATGCCTACAACATGGCCCTTTGATCTTCTCTAAAGTGAAGGCTTGCACTGTATGGTCAGATGTGTTGGGACATGCAGGTTCCTGCTCCCTATCCCCTCCCCCACTTACACATACACATCTTAATGATGACATGGCTATGAGGAGTCATGAGGGCCTGTGGCAATGTCCCGATACCACAGCACGTTTTGTGACTCAACTCATACAGCACGTAATCCTCCACTTCCACCGTCATGCTTTCATTCTTGTCAACATCTTTTTATGATTTGAATTTCTGTTGATCCTGCATGGCTGCTGACACAACCCTGAAACATTTACCTTTCAATACTTTTAAAGAAATGTTACTCTGTGGTGAAGACTGAATTACAAAATGCCTCTATATTTGGGATCAAGGTGTAGGTTCCTTGGATGTTTTTTTTTTTTTTAGATGACAAGATACTTTTGTTAAATTATGATGTGGAGTGGTATGTTTATAGAATGACATCATGTCAGATGTTGGTGATATGAGGTTGTTTTGAGGAAACCCTTATAAAGACACATCTGACACTATATCTCATGTCTCTTATCAGAGTATTGGTGCCTTGCTTAGAGGCACAACTATTCCACATGCAATCATAGGGATTTGAGCCCATAACGCTGTTGCCGCCAGTGTTAGTGTTATCTGGGCTGAGTATTCACCCTGTGATTGAACTGAAATGTGACTGTCTTTTAAAATGTATCATCATTGTTTTATAATTCAAGATTACATTCCACATGTAATAACGTGACATAATCTGTATGTTATATAGTTTTACTCAGCATTACTCACAGAGATAAGACAGAGAGAGATGAATTCACATATGCTTTTCTGCCATCAGTGCTCTTGATCATTTTTCATTTTAGTGCTGGTGTCATATAAACGTCAGTTGAACTGTTTTTACAGTTTAACTCCATATTCCTCCCTAGTAGTGTTTTTGGAGGAAGGAAGGAAGATGGAGGTAGAGTGATGCTGACACTGTGTTATGTGCAAAATTTATGATGGCCCCTGATATTTTCATCTCAAGAGTAATATGAATGGCTTTCAGCCAAACAGTGCCCCCAAGCTTTTGGATGGACCCTTTAAAACTGTTCATGTGGGAATGCAAAATTTATTCCAGATTTATTCCCATTACTGCAGCTTATATTTCTTTCTTTCATTTTTCCCCTATGTTCAAGAGGGATGATTCTTTCTCCATGTTTTTCTTATTTCTTATTATTTCCTTTTTCATTCTATCTTTCATTGCTGTCATTCTTTTTACAGTTTTTTTTACTTGTTTACCTTCCTTCTTTCCTTCATCATTCTCTTTTACTTTCTACACTTTCTACCTTTCTACATGTCTTCTTTCTTTCTTTCTTTCTTTCTTTCTTTCTTTCTTTCTTTCTTATCCTTCTTCCCCTCACCATCTCTCCTTTTCTTTCTTTTCTGAAATATATTGGTCTCTTGTACATGCTGCACAGGTATTACAGCATGATGGCCTTATGTTTTCTGTGCTTACAGTAGGTTTCTAGTGTGGTTACTTGCTCGACGGATGCCTGATGACACTCTAGCAGGGAGAGACACTATCAGGAACGTGTTGTGACTTGCTTACATTAGAGGATGGGAAACCAGGCTCAAAGAGGAAAGACAGAGAATGCAGGAGAGGTTGAGCGAGACATGTTGTGTTATAAATTGAAAGAAAGAGACAATAGGGCTGTATTCTGTCATGTCACACATACATTATTTTAGTAGCTAATTACTCCATAATCTAAAATCGTGGAATGGTTGGATTTGAACTTTTTTATTTTTGTTACAGTCACTGGATGCTTTTCGGCTTGGTGAATGGTTAGTATGTCTCTGACAGGGTGGGGGGTTATCAGCCAGGTTTCAGCTTTACAGATCAGTTGAGATGTTAATTCTGTTCTCTCAGTCGGTTCTCTTGCTGCCGTGAGACTCAGGGAAAGTGGAAGAAGAGGACAGGGCCAAGAGGTGCAGGTGAGCTGAGCCTGAACACTGTGATGTCTCCAAGCATGGCTTGAGGGCCTGGAAGACACAAAGATATGAATGATCCAGGCAGGGAACAGTTAATTGCTTGACAGCAATGGGAAATGCCTCCCTTTGCTCCCTCCCTTTCTTCCCCTCCCCTTCTCTCTCTCTCTCCCTCTCTTTTTTTCCACTGTCTTCCCATTTCTCTCTCTCTCTCTCTCTCTCTCTCTCTCTCTCTCTCTCTCTCTCTCTCTCTCTATCTCTCTCACTTACCGCTCTCTTACTGCTAGTAGGTGTTTCCTGTGATGTGAGAGAGTATATAGACCAAACGCTTTGACAAGTTCAGAGTCTCAAGTGCGCCAGTCACACTCCCAATAGGACTATTTTCCTTCCATTGTGGATTTACATTTTTGTTTCTTGTTTTGGTACTGACACAATGTCAGAGGGTAAGAAGAGGGAACGGAATGGGAGAAAAAAGGGAGGAAAGAAAGGACGAAAGGAGAGCAAAATTCCCTCAGAAGATTGTAAGTACATAGAATTCATACTCAAGGTGTGTGTGAATGTGACAGAGAAGAGTTCTGGGGTGTGAAACATGTGAAAGAAGCATGTCCCTTGTCTTGTTATAGCTTGCTGCATTTGTTTGTTACACAGGTGGACCTTCTAAAGCAGTCAACGTGTAGCAGCATATCTAGCCTTTGTGGTGTAGGTGTGCAATTGTATTAATGTGTGCTTTGCGTGCAAGTCAGATCCCTGGTGAATTTGGAGTGCAGTGTAAAGTCCTTGATAAACTCCTACTCCAGTTCTTATGTCATTAGTGCTGGTGGCTTTTTCCAGAACTCTCACCTCTGCCATTCACCTGATTTTCTGCACATTGTCGCCTAATGAGTTGCATTGTTGCCAAGATTCAGCCAAATTGCAGGCTGCCTCCTATAGGCACTTATTCCTCAAGCACTTTTAAAGAGCTTGCTCATATTCCCACACTGGTGCTGGCTCTCTGCACTTTTGCAGGTGTCTGCCACACAGTTTCTTCACTGGATTGCACTTCAGGGAGATGTTCGTTGCTTTGAAACCTTTCAGACAACATGGATTAGATTTTCTTTAATGGGAGCTGAAGACTGAAGGACTTTCTCTCTGAGCTGCTGCAAGCCACTGCTTGTCACAGCAGTCTGACCCTGAGGTCAAAGAGGGAGACACAGCGGGAAAGAAGCAAATCTCTTTTTTGCCTGGTCACATACCCCACTATGCAAGGTTATTACAGGATGATTTACAATTCTCATAGAAGACTCCTGTCTCTCCCTTGTTCCCAGAAGTGTCAGCCCCATTCAAAGCGCCATGTGCCTCATAGTATTGAATCAAAAGTACTGAATGGCATTCAGAAATAGTTACCCTTTCAAATGACTAAATGTATTGTGTCTTTTAAAATTGGCTTTAAATGTTAATATTTGGTAATAATTTAGCCCATCTGCCCAAATCATTTTTTTCTGGTACAATACTACAAGAGCTATTAGACATGGGCAAACTTGCTATTTATACATTATACATTTATACAATGAGCATTAATACTATCTGTGAAGTTAGGGATTTTTCTTTCTTTTTCTTTTTTTTTTGAAATTCATAGTATATTATTTGAACCTTGGTCCCCTTACAAGCCAAATGTTATACTGCTATGCTGACAAATGGTTTAAAAAGACTTAATTTGAGTGCTTAAGAGAATAATGAACCACTTCAATTATGTTAATGAATCAAGACAATAGTCATAGTATTGTGTATTCATAGTATTCTGTCTCACGCACCCCCCCCCCCCCTTCCCATCTCAATCATTTACAGACATGTCTGAGTCTTTCAAAGTTTGATACCTTGAGGGTTGGTGTTCTGTAGCTGGTGCCCCGAGGCTTGTTTTGAGGGGGACACTGAAAGGGAGAGTATTGTGTTCCCCAGCATTTTGTGTGGTCTTACTTTCTGTCGTTTGACATGCTTGACCTCCCAAAACCAACACAGGTGTAATTTAGTATAGTGTGCTTGTGCTTGTCTAAGACATAACATTGTGTTGACTGTGGTTTTGCCTCCTGTCTGTGGTCACTGATATACGTCAAAGTGAATGTCAGAAGAACCGTGTCTTAGAGCGATGCTAATCACCTGTGCTGTGTCTACGGAAACAAAGCGCAACTGCGAGGAAAAAGAAAAAAGAGTGCCCAGGAGAAGTTTTATACAGTGCCTCCTGAGAGAGGAGACATTTGTGTTAACCCTGTCTTATTCCGGTTTGGTTTACATTACATCGTTGTGCTAAATTTAACTGCATCCTGATTTAGCTCAGTTCTGATTTTGTGACATAAAAGCCATGCGAGAGTCATGACTGACTTAACAAAGTGCTTACCGAATCTGAGAATACATAGTAGATAATTCTGAGAAATGGAGTGCTTCACACTGTGATCTATTTAAAAAAACAATCACAAGGATTTTAAACTATATACACAATTTTGAAGTGATTGATTGTGCTAACATGCAGCTATATTTGGCATTTACTCTACGACTGCCAAGACCACACATGCGTACGGCTTTCTGTCATTGTGTCTAACTGAATCATTTCCCTCGGAGTGATAAACCACATTTTAGTTTATACACAAGAATATCTGGAAAATGTTCTTGGATATGTCGAAGCAGATTATACTCAGTTTTGTGATCTTGAGCTCTGTGTGGTGGTTGGGTTTTATTTAGTCTGTTGAATAACTGTGGCTAGATACACCATGTTCAACATTTTCGTCTCAGATTTTCTGTGATCATTTTTAAGTTGAACTTACCTTTTGATATTAATAAGGTTTTACAAGATGAAGAGGAAACTCTAAAGCGAGTTTTTATTATGAATTATGCATTTACATATTATAGCTATCCTATCTGATCTGTAACATGCGGGTGACACATTGACGGTTGAATCACACAGCTTGTCGACCTGTGAGAAAGAGCACAGCGTTTCCTCAGGCTATGGATATTTACTGTTCCTCAAAAACAGGCTTTGCTTCCCGAAACAATGCATACGTGTGAAGTGAGTGAGAGACGAAACCTTCTGCTCATAAAGAAGGTATATCCCCATGCAGGGAACAATGTTTGACATGTTAGAAGAGTATATCCCAGTGACAAGACATTTTCTATTGTTTTATTGTTTTTACTATTATTATTTGCACTATTTATATAAGTTTTGTTTCTGGATTATGTTTGGTACAAAAACGGGAATCCCTTTTTTAACTAAGTTTAAAGTCTACGTTATTTCATTGTATTTTGTTAAATCTTTTCTTTGGCATGTATGAAGTGAGTTCATGAAATTAATTAAATATTTATTTAATACCATTTTAATGAAAACAGACTTTTTGAAAACTATATGAAATTAAATCTAAACCATTGATAAAGGCTTTTTGCATATTTAAATGAATAAAAATGAATGTAAAATTAAAATTTAAGTGTTACACTTTTATCTCTTAATTGTGCTGTCTGTTCCTGTATTTTGTGTGTGTATTTCATTTATTTATGCTATCAAATTGCATTATGGGACCCTGATATCGGCTCTGTCAACTTTTGTGTTGAAAAAGTTATCTTTAGTTTAACAAAGTGACTTTTTTATTGACATTTTAATTAGTTTGAAAGAATATATTATATAAGAAAGAAAACATATTTATAAATATATCTGTGAATGTACAACAAATAAAGTTTTTGGTTTGTAGGTTACAAGACTAATAAAAAGTCAATAAAATGAAAATGACAACTGATGAATAATGTCCATAAAAGTCAATCCGTTAAACTTCTCAACAGTGAAGTCATTGCAATTTTCACTAGAAATTGTTAATTGTTTTTTTAATGTAAAACTAAATGGCTATTTATTTGGTGCAATAGGTGTTACACTTAATTGTGCGGACTGAATTTAAGCAGATATTCAGCCATGTGGGTCGCCATAATAATGAACTCTATACAGTTTTGATAACATATGTCATATTGCGGTAATAAGCTGAATCCTCCACAGGCCTTATGCCATAAAGTATATGCTTAGCACATTTTTTTGCATTAAAAATTGACATGATTTTTTCATAATCAGGTGCTAAAACAATGGACAGTGTGTGCAGTTCCTTCTAAGTCTATTCCCCGCAGAGCTTTTATGCAGTATGCCAGCATTTTGATTTTGCATTGTCAAATAAAAATAAAATAAGCTCCTAAATTCCATGGCACAAGCATATTTTGTGTCCTTTTTCCCCCTGTTGTGAAATATTTCTTCATGAACAAGGTTTTATGTGGCTGTTTTTACCAAGCACATGCTTGCTTAATTGCAGTTGTGGTTGCAACTCTACTTTACATTATGTTTCATAACCCTAACATTAAGTAAACCTGTTTTGATATTGCCATTTCACTCACCTTGCCTAAAAATATGAAAAGAAAGAAGAGGATTTGATGGATTATGTTGTTTAATGTGAAGCTGTTGAATGCTTGATTCTGATTGGCTGGTGAGCATTATAAGGATTGCAATTATTTCAGGGAAAAGCACACCTAAAATAGTGGCAGGCAGTTTTTGGTTCCATATCACTACACAAAATGATTTCAGTTAATTCCTTGCAGCCTACAGCAGCAGAAGAACCAAATTCATCAATAAAATTGTATTAATAAACCAGTTCAGCTAGCTATTTGACATTTCTCATTAGCAAGGTAAAAACAGCACTTGAAGCAGATAAACATAGTTTCGATGTTTGTAATAACTGTTGAACAGATTCAATTGCAATTATAATGTTCCTGTATTTTGCGACGCGTGTGCATATTCCATTTATTTATGCTATCAAATTGCATTATGGCACTTGATATTTGCTCTGCCAACATTTGTTGAAATATTTAACTCTGCAGTTTAACAAAGTGACTTTTATTGATTCATTTTAAGATGTTTGAAGCAATATATTGCATAAGAAAGAATACATATTTAGAAATCTATCCATAAAATGATAACAAATAAAGTTAAACAACAAATTCAGGTGTTACTGTAATTTATAAGACTAAAAACATTAATAAAACAGCTACAAAAATGACTGAAATATTAATAAAACTCACTCTGTTAAACTTCTCAGCATCAGCAACTGTCAGACTAAAGATCAAAATAAAATAATGCAAATTGTGAATAAATAGGAAAAAACATAAGGTTACACACATAGCCATGTATAATGCATGTATTTTTTCTGCCATCAGTGGCTCAAGTGTCTATTAATGGCTGTTAATGACGGTGTTAAAGACTTAATTAGTTGCTTTAAAGAAAAGCCTTATTAAATTTGCTGTTGACAGTCAATTGTTATTATTGTTAAAACAATAATAATTACATTTAAAATCATCCTCATCAAATCATGCAGCTAGATTTATGTTGTTCCTATCTATTTCTAATAGACATTTACTGAGACACAGCTGAAAAGGAAACAAATACTGGCAAACCTCCCGTGAATTATTTGTCATTCTCAACATGAACACAGCAGTCGGAGACACAAACTGAGATCTATTCTTTAAGAACACACACATGCCGCACACCCGTGTGTAAAACACAAACCCTCAGCACCATGCTGCACGTTAGTCTGACAGCTATAGCGTGAGGGATTTTCTTGGAATACTGGAACTATGTATCCAAACAAGATATGTGTCATAACACGAAAGTGAAAATAAATATTCGGTTCCTTGGAAACATCGGGAAGGTGAAAGAAGTGCGTCTTGTGCCATGGCTAGATAGCAAAGATTGTGTGGTTTATGCATTTTTTCCATAATCCTTCCCTTTCTCCAGACCGCAAAATGAATGATTTCGCCAGCTTAAACCAAGCTTTGGCGCTGTCCCGCAGGTTATGCATTTCCAAGCCTTTTCTGAATTACAGGCAGGGCCACCGAGAGAGTTTCATGTCTCTCGTAAACGTGTGACAGTTGTGTTAAAGCTCTGATGAAATGCACCACCTGAGGGTTGGTACGGAGCAATGATCTGCATGCTCAAAAAACCCCAAACAAACAGCGTAAAAGAAGCTGCATTGCTGTTAAATGAGCAATAAACCTCAAGAATAATGGCTTTCCATCTCATCTGGTTATTATTCAGTCAGTGCAGTGCTTTTATTCTTTCGTAAATTGAAACATGGTCTTGATGGATCACGCAAATGTGGCATTAGTTATGACTTGCCATTTAAGTGTGATTTGACAATTCAGTGCCTGGTTTAATAAACTGCATACTTGGGTTTGATCTTCTTTTATGAGTTTGAATAGTGGCTCTGTCATGGAGTATGACTGTATAAAGCTCCGAGTATTATTCTGGAGTCAGGAAAACATGGAGCGTACAAATCAGACACCCCACCCTTCTTATCTGAACACGGGCAAGTATCACCCTGCTTGTGTAAAAGCAATTCGGAACAAGATGCCTCATGTCAGTCATTCTCCATAGAGTCCTCACATACTGTACACGTCATGTGCTTTAAAGTCTGCGTGAACCGGAAGTTGCTGAGACTGTTATTTAAGTATGCTGTGATGTACTTTCAGCTTAAATGAATATTGAGAAGAGGGGGTGGTTTTCTTTTTGTGCGTCATTTCCTTGTAGCAAACTAATGGTAAGAGGGGCGTGGTTAAAAATATTGTGGCTGAAGCTAGTAGGACTGCAACTCAAAAACACAGAAGCAAATGGTCAGACTTTGATTGAATTACCAAAACAAACTTTTCTTTTTTTCCAGTGGATTAACTTTAACTTTTAATTAATTGTTCATCTGATAAATAACAATGTGCACTAGCAAAATAAACACTGTACATTGATTTCACACAGACTATATACACGACCTACAGTATGCATTGTTGCTTAGAATTTTGTCAATAAACTCTCAGTAACGGACACGGACTAGCATGTAATGCAAAACACACACTTACTCGGCTTGAATTCATCTCAGGCCCTGTTGCACAACACAGTCACTCTAAAGGCACACTGAGTAATGATGCAGGTGCCCTGAGTTTGGGGTGCGAAAAGACTACAGTTTAAAAAAACAGGCCTTTGCTTACTCATCCAGATGGATGATAAAGTCGCTTTGTTCACATAATAAACCTCTCAGGTTGGTTTTCCACGTGCCTTTCTGTTCGGTATCGTGAAATCAAATTCCTCCAAAGTCCTCAGAGTTCGCGTTGACGTTTTTGTCCTTTTATTAAACGTGTTTAACTTTTCTGTTTAATTAAAAGAAAACTGCGCTTATTGGATTCAGGTGATAAATCAATACGGTTTGGTTCAGCACAAATATACAGGGAGATTACGTTGTCTTTAAATATTTGTGTAAAGAATCGCGTGCTGTATCCCATCAGTCTAATGGCCTCCGAAGGGGTAGCGACAGCGTTTTTAAATGGTGTCGAGCAGAACCACGTCGGACACTTTGCAGTTTTTTCCGAGAGAATGTGCAAGGCTGTCATGGGAAACCTGAGATGTTATTCGACTGACAGTACAATCCAAACATTGTGCAAGAGACTGTCATGTTACTGCGAGCTACACGACATCAGAACAGACTGCATCATTCAGCCATGAAAGCAGACGTTTGGATCAAACAGCCGCCTTTAGTGGGACGGAGAAGTGGGACAGTAGTTCCAAAATTAGGATGACTGCTGATTATTTTAGCAACCTCTGTCAAGATTTGAATGGATGTTGACACTTGTGTGTTCTCATATGTTTGTTTTTTGATGCTTGGCGTGCTTGATTGCTTGTGTTGGTAGTAATAGGTGTTTTGTGCTTACATGGGTTCACTTTTAAAGAGCCCAACAAGCTATACCAACTCCTGCCCTGGCCTTGGGGCAGCTTGTGCACTTTCCCTCATCCAGGACAGTAGGGTTCGGCCAACCAGGATCGCCCAGTTTTGCCCTTCGGTTGTGGAACCACATCTCTTTGAAGCTGCGTGATTGCTGTCTGAGTCTGCATTAATCCCATAATGCACTTCCTTAGTGACTATGCATGGCAGCGTCTGGGCATGTGGCGGCCCACATGTTGCAACTTCGCCTCTTTCAGCGCTGTTGTCCTCCATTTTGTTGGTGTTTTGACTGTTGTGCGAGATTGAGCCTCTCTTTGGGATTTATGAAGGAGCTGTCATCAGTCATTCTTGTTACATAATTTCAAAAGACGTGTTAAAGACAAGCTAAGTCTTTATGGCGTGTTACGGCTTAATAGTGTGTTCATTTTGAACATTGGTGTTCTGACGGGAATCTTTTTTTGACAACATTTATTGAAGGTCATTGTAGCCCTGACAACCACAGTGACCACAAATTTACTGTGGTTTTCCTACGCTAACCATAGATTAACCATGGCATTTGTATTAATTATGTGGTTATATAATCAATATACATTCAGTGGAACAAAAAACATGGCTGCTACACTTTTAGTATAAAAATAGCAAAGGATAGGATTACAATTCTTGATTTTGTTGCTTGTTTTAAGTACATTTAGCTCAAATTAATAAAACAATATCATGGATACTTTCTAGGTTTACCTTCATAAGAAGAATGATAGAACAAACAATATGAAGCAGATTGTTGATTAACAATCCTACAAGCTAAAAACAAAGTGGATAACTTAAGCGAGTTGGCAACTTTTGTTTAATCAAATCAATATTTCTTGGTACAAAACAATGCATGAACAACAAACAAACTATAAGCTAGAATACGAGCTAGTTTGTGTCCAATACCATTTAAGTCACATTTAAAATTGACTTGAAAGAAGTGAAAAATTTTTAACCATTACAAAAAATATATATATTTAAAATGATGAATCTGTTTAGCATAAACTAGACTAAGACGTAGTCGATGCTTCATATCAAAGAAAGAACTGTGTAGCACAAAGTGAATCAAACAAAAAAGTTTGTCAGTGAGGTTCACTTACTCTAAGCTGATAATCTGAAATGGATAAATCATCTGAGCACTT
>CAIGQW010000287.1:4189058-4219460 GCA_903798125.1 Danio choprae | reverse complement strand
TTATTATTATTATTATTATTATTATTATTATTATTATTATTATTAATTTCTTCTTTCTTCAGTGTTCTTATCTGAGGAAGGTTTGTAGTGTGTGGTTTAATTTTGTAATTATCTTAAATATTTGAAAAAAGTCTCGATATTAGGAAAAGTCTCGATATTAGTATCAATATCGACAATACTGGCCCTGTATTTACTTAGTATTGGATCAATATAAAATTTTCAATATAGTCCGGCCCTGTTGAAATATTATTAAGCAAAAAAATCTGTTATATGAAATAATGCTTAATTTGTTGATTAGACTGAACGTTTTGCTTCAAGACCTCCATGTATCGTCAGGAGGAGCAGTATTAATTTTATTTTGCCTCTATATGACTCTCAAAGCACCGGTAGCCATTGAAGTACATTTTACGAATCACCAAAGATGACAGTTTTAGCTAAATATCATCGTGAATGTTCTTCTGAAGCAAAAAGAAAAAGACTTTGATCTTGAAAGGCCTGAGGGTGAATAAATTGACAGCAAATGTTTGTTTTTTTGGGGTGAACTATTCCTTTTAACCTGGTGCGAACAGCTGTTATCTGGTTGATTGCTGATCCAAGACGGCCTATTAGCTAAAAAGCGGCCTGCTATCGTAATGTTGCTTGAGATTTTGAAGCTTTTTGAAGTTGCGTGTGGAGGTTTACTGTGGCAGGAGGGTTGGGAGAGGTGCGTGCATATGTGTGTTTGTGTATGTTTCACTCTGATTGTTTGTCGGCATGTCAGGCGCCCCAGAACAAGTCTCACAGTGTCACGGCAGCCAACACACACGCATACACACACACACATACACAGGTACGAGGTAGGTGGAGGCAAGACCAAGCCCATCAGAGGTGGTGTGGCCCCAGGCTTGGGGAGGGACCTGCCCCCAACACAGTCCTCATAAAATGAAGAGAGAAAGAGAGGAAGAAAGCAGGAGGGAGGGGGGAAAAGGAGCGTGCTACATAGATCAACAACCAGAATGAGGCCACCACCGATGAAGCGCGTAGGTGCCCAGGGGAGAAACATAAATCTAACAACTTAGGAAATACCTTCGTCTGATTGTATGATACACCCTTTTTCCCAACCTCCTTTATTCTGACGGTGCAGAAAAGGACAGTTCTCGGGTTTCAGTCTCAAGGGGACTCAGGCTCTACCTGAACTGATGTGACGCTGAGGAACATTTCTTGTTTTAACGGCAAGAGTTCACAAGTTCATCTTGTGCTTGACTGATGTTTTTAACATTAGCATGGAAATTGGGCTTGTTTGTCAGTAGCAATGGAACTTTTTTTTCAGCCTCGGGGTAAACAATGATAAAACATATTTGTCAAAGTTTGTCAAAATATTGTCAAGGTTTCCCTTGAATTTATGGGAGGAGATTATTGTAATTAATTGTTTTGCTGTAGTATTTACACTAAACCATTTTTCTAAATGTGTACATTTTTTAGTAAATTATCTAGTTATCTTTTTTAGTGAATTATCATGGTCCGCTCCAGTTTTGGGCTGTGTTGGACATTATGATTTTTTATTTTGTTTATTTTGAATTTTTTTAATTGTCTGTAGACTACTTGCAGTTTTTTTTAGGGTGAATTTCCATTCACGTTAGTGCTTTAATGGGATTGTTCTCTTGACTTTCCCCTGTTTAGAAAATCTGGCACATAAAGTGACATTGTAAGAAAATTCCATGTATGAGAAGCAAAGCCACAATTGTAAGATTTAAAAGTGAGAAACAGTAGAGCTGAGCTGAATTCATCGCACCTCATTCATTTATTTACAAGAAACAAAGTTGCAATTGAAAAATGTAAAATCACAGTTACCACCACAGTTATGACAGTTAATATACTACATTAACTAATATTTAAATAATAATAATAATAATAATAATAATAATAATAATAATAATAATAATAATAATTATTATTATTATTATTATTATTATTATTATTATTATTATTATTATAAATAACAATAATGAGCAGTACTTTTATTAATTGTTAGTAATGTTAGTCAAATAAAACAATTCTTCATTATTCATATTAGTGTCCATTAAATAATATTAGGAAATACAACTTACAGTTTCAGTAGTGTAATAGTAAATGTTAAAATTATCGCTAGCCAAAAAAAGTCATTTTTTCATTGTTAGTTTGTTAAGTAATGCAGATAATGTTGACAAATCTACTGCTATGATAGTAGCAGTCACAAGAAATTATAATGTCACAATTCTTAGACACAAAGTTACAATTATGTGAAATAATGCTGCAGTTGTGAGAAAAATCAGTACGATATAAAGCTGAATAGCACAACTTGAAGGCACATTGCATTGTGATAAAATCTCAAACGTACAAATTAAGTAAAAACTTGAAATGCTTTATTTTAGATTAGATTATTTACACGACTACAGTAAATACGTTTTCCCTTATTTTTTTTAAAGTTAGCAATAGTTACAACTATTGACTATTGTACATTTTGTAAAAACGATAACATGCTCAGTCTAACAACTAAAACAACAATGGTCAGTACTATGTGTGCAGATGCATAGTATTTATTCATAAAGTGACGTTGCTAGCTACTGGCCAGGCATGAATGATATACAGAAGCATTTTTAATTGTTTTCACAGGAATGAAGATATTTATGACTGTTATCATCTGTATGTGAAGCTTTTGGAAAGAAAAAACATAGAGGAAAATATATTTCTTGTAAATTAGGTTAAACGAAGGTGAAATAGTAGATCTAAACACAATAATGAGAAACTGCTGCAATTGTGAGATGAAAAAGTCAGACGCTGAAATAGTTCACAATGTAAAGTAGCTAATGTACGTTTAAATCCAAACATACGAAATCAGATTTATGCACAAAACTGGAATATCACATAAAACATTTGCGCATGAAGTACCGTTTCCACCCAACGAGTCAAAGACAACAAAATGGTCACTTCCTGAAAAACTGACGCCAAATCTCAAAAATAGAATTTGCTGTGGTAAGAGAAAACACTGTGGGTCTTTTTCCTTTTATAATAAACTTGCGCCTCATAAGACAATGAACGCACTTTGGCTTTTGGAGGTGTGAGACTGCTCTTTGAGAGTGTAGCCGCTCAAGACAGTTATGGGAGGTAATAGTACTGTATTTTAAATGTTTTATTTACAATATGGCAGTGGTTTCAAACTCAATTCCTTGAGGTCCACAGCTCTGCAGATTTTAGCTCCAACCACCTCTAACTCACACCTGCTTAATAGTCTCTATAGTCTTGAACACCTTGATTAGTTGGATCAGCTGTGTTTGATTAGGGGTGGAGCAAAACTGTGCAGATCATGCGACCCTCCAGGAATCGAGTTTAAGACCCATGCAATATGGTGTGTCCACTGGTTTGCCGTGCACATAGCGTCCATTTTATCATCTCATGATCTGTTAAAACAAAATCACATTTATTTTTTGTAATGCCAAATTTTGATATTTCCATCATAGATAAGCTTTTCATCCGATAAAAAATTGCTTGTTGTGCACATAAGTCTTTTATGCATATTTTCACAATTTTAGGCTCATCTTGGCATTTCCATTAAGCATTATTTAAGTGCACTGTGAAAAATATGCAGGGTTCCAAACATTTCATTCATGTTGTCCCAACACAAATCGATTAAGTTAACTTAACAAATGTAAGTGAATTGAACATAAAACAATTAAGTTGTCCCCAAAAACATTTCAAGAATTGTTTAGTTTTAGCTCATTTTAAATAAGTAGTTTAAATAAGCAGCAAAATGTTGTGTTTTTTTTTTTGAGTGTGATATTCCAAGATGTGCTTAAAACTGAGTGGATGAAAACATAATTATTGTCATATAAAGTCACAATTATGAAAAACAATGTCACATTTGTGATTTGAGTCTCACAAGATTTAATGGCTGTTTTTTTAGTAACCAAGTTTGAATTTGACTTCATATCAACTTTTTTTTTTAAGGTGAGACAGAAACCGGCTTTTATCAATGGCATTTTTGGTAATTTTTTTGCTTGTATCAATTTATTTTAAGACTTCATTGGAATGCAGAGTGATAAAATGGAAACGAACAGTGCCCAGGATGTACTTTTACCATTCTCGTGTTGAGGAGGACGCAGCGCTTTAATTTATTCCAGCCTCTGACGAGATTGATTTCTTCCTGAGGTCATCCGTAGAATGGCTACTGTTGAGAAAGGCTCCGGCGTTTGGGGGGCCTGCAGCAGCTGTACACACCAGCGCTATCTGTGGATCTGCCTGAGAAGAAGAACAAGAGATAGAGAGGCCGATAGGGAAAAGAAGCATTGGGGGGGCGTAAGAGAGGAAAACAGAGAGAAAAGCGAAAGAAAGCGAGCGATAAAGAGGAGGAAAGCCAGATGCTTTGCAGAGGCAGCTTTTTGTAATGCGGTTGTAGATCGCAGAGGCCCTTGGCCAATCGCTTGCTGCTTCTCACCCAGCCAGCCAATCAGATCGCAGTTGGGTTTTTGTCACTGCCGCACTGGTGGTATGACACAAGAAATTAATCTCTCTCTTCATAAAGGCTGTTTTTCATCACACGCCTCCCTTTTAAACAACTCCAGTAAACACACGCATGCATTTTTTGGCTCTTCCAGCAGGACGTTTAACAAGATAAGTGAGCTGAGTAATTGGACTCATTAATTATAGCTGATCAGGGCTGAAGTTATGGCTGTTTAGGGGAGGTGAAGCGAGGGTGTCCAGAGACCCTGCGACCTTGGGACCACAATTAATGAAGACAAACAACAGACGATTTTAGATGCGCGGTTGCTTTCCCAGGGGGCCATTTGGTTGCATGGCTGCTTCTGAAAGTCTGTTGCTTCTGATGGCTGTTTCTCAGGGCAACCTTCACTGCTTCCTTGTTTGTGTATGTGTCTGTGTTTAAGGTGACTGATTAATCAAAGCATTGTGGTGTCACAGGTCAACACGTGGGTCATGTAAGACATGAAGAAGTCAGGTTACACACTCTTACGGAGTTGATGATGTTAGTGTTTCAGATGTGCACCAAAACATGCCTTTCACTATAATCTAATTCTATATTGATTGAATATGTTTATTGTTTATAAAATTAACATATGAACCTCTGTATTTCAACAGTTTGACCATAAAAACATTTTATTGGCATAGTACAATGTTCTTCTAGAAAGAAATGTGAATTATAATAAATGTAATGGTATAAACAAAAATAAGTATTTAGTGTTTTTCTTGTAATAAGCATCACTGTCATTATTGTTACCGCTTTTGAAATTGAGACTAATGATAATATTATACTTAGATTAATACATATAATAATGATTAACTTTAAAGTCAGTAGTGCTATTATTCTATTAATTAGAAATAATAATATGCTAGTTATGGAGGCCATTTGCATTATTATTATTATTAATAACACTTTAAATAATTAATAATAATTTTATGATGGTGTTTTATTATCCTATATATATAATTTTTATTTATTTAAATATTGTAATGGGGTGGCACGGTGGCTCAGTGCTTGGCACTGTCGCCTCACAGCAAGAAGGTCGCTGGTTTGAGTCCCGACTGGGCCAGTTGGCATTTCTGTGTGGGGTTTGCATGTTCTCCCCATGTTCGCGTGGGTTTCCTCTAGGTGCTCCGGTTTCCCCCACAGTCCAAAGACGTGCACTATAAGTGAATTGGGTAAACTAAAATTGACAGTAGTGTGTGAGTGTGTGTGACTGCAAGAGTGTATGGGTGTTTCCCAGTACTGGATTGTGGCTGGAACAGCATCCGATGCGTAAAACTTATGCTGGAATAGTTGGTGGTTCATTCCGATTGTGGCGAAATAAGGGACTAAGTTGAAGGAAAATGAATGTAGGAATGAAAATATTGTAATATTGTAAGATGTCCAATCGCTGACATACATAACTTATTTTTAATATTATTGTTTTATTTCTTACTAAGTGAAGTTTCACAAACTAATTTCGAGAGGAGCACGTGATATGATTGATCGCAGCCGGTCTCTCATCAGTAATCACTAGTAAGCCAATCAGATTAATACAAACTCCCTATAAGTAGCCTGTCAAAAAACTACTCTCTTATCTTCGTTTTCGAAGAAACCCCCCATCCACCCCATCTCCTCCTTTTCCTCCTTTACCAGGGGGAGCTCTAGAGAACTATCTGATCTCGTACCCCCTTATATGCTTATTTACTAGGGGGAGCTCTCGAGAACTATCTGATCTCGTACCCCCTTATATGCTTATTTACCAGGCGGGAGCCCTGGGCTCAACTATCTCCGAGCTCAGGGTTCTCTCCCGGGACAGCATGCCAAACCTGCTATTATTATCAAGCAATATCTAAGTGTGAACTCTTGAAAGGATCTTTATGAAAAAAAAGCATAATAGATATTCAGTGTGTCACAAACATTCATTTAACATAACGTGATGGTGATTATTGGTAACAAACTATTTGAATAATAAGTAGAAGAATAAACATGTGAAAACTCTAATTGCGTAATTCCAAAAAAAGGATTATTTAGAAAGATTAAATAAATCACACAACACCATTACTTTATACATTTGCTTCAGATGGTCATGTTTGGTCATATTGTATTTATATTAGCTTTAAAAAGCTACTCTGAAACCCTAAACATCTGCTATGTGAGTGTTTTAGGATTTTAAAATCACATATTTTTAAATGGGCTTTTTTACTCCAGAGCTCCAGACCAGAGAAGAGTGGAGGTGATTCCTCCCTTATAGATCTGCTCTGTTCTACTGCTGGATTGGGAATTCTCAGGCTGCGGTCCATTTGAGGAGGGTTCGGTGCAGTCTTACCACTTCAATGCACACAAAATGCCTGCTTCCCAAACGATGCATGTGTCACATCTGTAGAAAAGTTCACAACTGTGACTTTATTTGCATAATACCTCCGGCCAGTTGCACACATGGCTCATATTTTATCTGACCTCTGAATTCTGCTTTGGTCAAATGATATCGGAACGATGCACACAATCAGATCATATTCAATCTTGTCAGCATCAAAGATATATTTTTTCAGTGGAAAAATGACGATGCGAAATCCAGACTACGGCTGTACAGATACGGAAGATGATGAATTTAATAAAATTTTTCACGATGACTATTTATCCATATTACAACAAAATGTAAATGTGAAACAAGAATTAAAGAGTTTGTTCCCCAAAAATCTCGCCATTTACTCATCCTCGAGTGGTTTGAATTTCTTTTTTTCTGTTGAACACGAAAGAAGATATTTTAAAGAATGTACAAAACAGTAGTCAACTAGCTATTGACTTCCATAATAAGAAGAAATAACATTATGGAAGTCAGTGATGTCAATGGATTCCACCATTCTTCAGAATATATAATTTTTTGTTCAACAGAAAAAAGAACCTCAAACATTATGATTGCCTATTATAATCCACCACTTATCTGCTTCATAACCTTGTTGACCCCTCTATTTTAGGGTCCACCATTTCTTTTTTGTCTAGAATGATTTTCAATTGCACACAATCAGATCATATTCAATCTTGTCAACGTCAAAGATATCTTTTTCAGTGGAAAAAATCAGATGATGTGAAATCCAGGCTGAAATAGGGGGGATATTCCTACCACAGATGGCTCAAGTCTTTCTGTCCATCACATAAAAATCATATCCCTAGGGGGCGCTGCTTACAGCCGGAGAGAGAACGAGCAGGACAGAGGGAAAGCGTGAGGTGAGAGGAATGTGTTTGATGGAAAACGCAGCTGGGCGGCCGATTGTTCCAAACTCATCAGTCATGCTGGGGCCCACCAGCAGCAATCTCTGTCCCGCTTTCCACCATGGCGTAGCTCCTCACAAAACTTCACACACAACACCTGCCTCTGATGAAAGCCAATACATTTCTGCTTAACTTGACTAATATAAACCATCGCTTATCTGTAATGTAGGATTTTAACTCTAGGCATTGGCTTGGCGCCAGTGTCAATAAGGCACGTTGGGGATAAGGCATGTTGACCCCTATGTTTTTGGCCCGCCAATTATTTTCTGTCCACCATGAAGCGGCATGCTACATACAGTTGAAATCAGAATTACTAGCCCTGTAAAATGCTAATTCTTTTATATTTTTTTCCCAATTTCTGTTTAACGGAGAGAAGATTTTTTAAAACACATTTCTAAGCATAATAGTTTTAATAACTAATTTCTAATAAATGTATTATTTTATCTTTGCCATGATGACAGAAAATAATATTTTTCTAGATATTGTTTTCCCCCAAATGCTAGTATTCAGCTAAAAAGGCAATTTAAAGGCTTAACTAGGTTAATGAGGTTAACTGGGCAAGTTATGGTAATTAGGAAAATCTTTGTATTCCTAACAAAATGCTTAAGGGGGCTAATATTATTTACCTTAAAATGGTTTTAAAAAATGTTAAACTGCTTCTATTCTAGTCGAAATAAAACAAATAGGACTTTCTCCAGAAGAAAAAATATTATAGAAAATAGAAACTTTGTTAAACACCATTTGGGAAATATTGTAAAAAAAAAAAAAAAAGACTTTAACTGTACATAATGATTGGGAAGAAATAATAAATTATCTTTGTGCTTAGGGATTTGCTAATTGTAAAATACAGAAACATATTTCTTAATATCATGGTTAATTATTCATTTATTCATTCATTTTCTTTTCGGCTTAGTCCCTTTATTAATCTGGGGTCGCCACAGCGGAATGAACCGGCAACTTATCCAGCATATGTTTTACACAGCGGATGCCCTTCCAGCTGCAACCAATCACTGGGAAACACACACACTCATTCACACACATACACTACGGACAATTTAGCTTACCCAATTCACCTGTACCGCATGTCTTTGTACTGTGGGGGAAACCGGAGCACCAGGAGGAAACCCACGCAAACACCGAGAGAACATGCAAGCTCCACACAGAAACTTACCCAGCTGAGGCTCGAACCAGCGACCTTCTTGCTGTGAGGCGATCATGCTATCCACTGCGCCACCATGACGCCCATGGTTGATTAATGATCTGGTTAAAAATACATAAGAGCTAAATTTTAGGTCAGCTTCCAAATGAATTAAAAATCAATCATTATTTCAAGATCAATAGTTAACCTATGAAATACATATTATATTACAATCATATATTAAAAGTAAATAAAAAAATATAGAGACTAAAACAATTACGTAATAATGTTGTTGACTGTGTGTCCATATTGTGAACGTTTGCAGTGTGATCTATTTTTATTGTAACTAGCTTTTTTGACTAAAAACTGGGATAAACCACATTGACCCCTCAGTTTTAGGCCCTCTGTTTCTGTTTCATCTGGCTGACAGACCAACAGAGTTCTGTTTCATTTGCAAACAATAATTTAGAATGAAATTATAATTCCAAATTATGTTTATAGGAATTCACTGATTTTAAATTCCAGTAAATTTATTAAGTACCGACTGATAAATGAACAGTATAACACAGCAATAATGCACAAAAACTATACATTGGATGAAATATGTATTAATAGTTATCCATCTTTAATACTTCATATTAAAATAATTCCAAAAATTAAAAATGTTTCTTGCTTTTTTGCTGTGTAATGTTTTTTATTGTAATAAAGTTTTGACTAATATAAACTTAGCACTTATCTGTAGTGTGGGATTTTAACTCTAGGCATTGGATTGGCGCCAGTGTTACACTAGAATAAACTAAGTTGACTCCTGTTTCAAGTCCATTTTGTCTTTGAGTCGTCTTTATCGTGAAGCAGGATTCTATATCACCACCTGAGCTCTATTTCTGTTGCAACAATCAAGCTCTTCAGGGTTTTTTTCCAACAGCCCAAATGACAAGATTAACTGGGCTTAAAGGATGCTAGAAATCTTTTTGGGAAGTTGGCAGTGGCTGTACTAGAATGTCAATTACCTGTAAGAGAACTGAAGACATTGATCGGTGCGGACTGCGTCGACCCTCAGTCAGCAAGATTCATGGCAAACGCACTGTATTTACAGTCCAAGACGAACAACTGGTGACAGCAACCCTAATTCAGCACAAATAGGACAGCTTTACATAACACATTGGCAAACAATAGACTGCCAAGAGACCAAATAGCTCTGTTGTTTTGATTTCCACTATATATCTTTATGGGATATATTTATTTATTATTTTATCATTAGTTATTATTACTTTTTTTATATCATGGTTGATTAATGCCTTGAATAGAAATTGAATTTCGATATCACAGCATTATCTCATGATGAATAGTTAAAGAAAGAAAAAAATCCATTTCTATAATATAGTGTGCAATTTATAGTTTTGTTGTGCATGCTTATAGAAAACGCAGACTTAACTTTGCAGTGTAATGTTTTATATTGTAAATATATGTCCTTCATGTTCACATCACATTTTTGCAATGTTTATTTTGCAATGTTCTTGTTATACATTGCATGTACTTTATAGTACAGTACATTCTAGTAATAAAAACATAATAATAACATAATTACATGCACCTAATCCAAAACCAATCCCTAAACACGACTTTATAGTAAGTACATGTTGTTAATCAATATTAATAGGCATTTAATTGTGTAATTATACTGTATGAAAAGAACCTTACAAAACACTGTAACCCCTTTTTTCACATATCATATTACTGAGTTACAATTATTTGAGGGAATGTGTTTTGTCTTGACTTAAATGATCAAATAATGGAAAAAAGCATGATTTTGAAGTTAATTAAGACCTAGACCTTTCTTTCTCTTTTCTTTTTGTAAAATTAATTAGCAAGAATGTTGCCAAGTATTCCAGACTGAGAGTGGGACCTTTGGAAACCCACATTAATCAACCAGTAATGCCCCCCCTCAACGTCCCTGGTGCCCTGTGTATGTTTGCACTGTAGGAAATTCTTGTATTCGTCAGGGAGCGTGTTTTGGATTATGAAGCGTTGGCCATTAGGAGCCGTGTGTGACCCTTGACTCTGGGGTCGGATTCTTTAGTCCCGCACACTTTGTTGGGGGCACTGTTTCTGTTCACATAAGGAATGCATATATTTCCCATTCCTGCTTGCTTGTTTTAAAGATGCTGCGCTTTGTAGTCATCTTCCACAGCTGTCCTTCCCACTCCCCCCGTGCCACATGTTGCTGGTGGTCTTGCCCACAGTATTCATTACTTCATTAAGTGTGTTTGGGTGGGGAGAGCCCCTCTGTTTTCCCCATCAGACCGGATGCTGGTATATATGCGGGTGTGTGAATGTGTGCTCTGGCGGGATGGATTTTCTGCAGCTGGCTGTGACCATCACACTGTGGGCAGTGGGCTGGTGCTGCTGTTTTTGGGTGGGGTCATCCTGGATCTGAAGCCCCACATTTAGCGATCACTTTCTATCTGCCAACTCGCCCAAAGGACCACAATGCCTCAATTTCACACCCGGTAGCACGAGGCCGGTCTTGTCCTGACATCTGGTCCCAAGATATGCTTGTGCGGGGCAGTTTGAGAAGAGTATAATGGCGATTTTGTACTGGACACTTTAGCCCTATGAGCACTTGCAGAGGAACGGCAAGCCCGGAGGGATCAAGTAGGATTTGGACGAGCCTCCAATGGACCCAGATGTGTCTGTCTATCCACTGCCCGTCCTTCTGGTGTCTCTTTGTCAGAGGCAGAGTGTTGGGCTTGTTTCGGGGGCCAGAGTGGAGCATTTCCCTTCATCACAGCCAACCCCACGTCGCCCTCCGAGGCCCTGTTGCAAGGGAGCATGTGGAGGGAGAGTTTTGGTTCTTGTTCCTGCACTTCTGCTTCTACTGCTGGGACTTGGAGCCTGTTTGCTACTGCTCCGTCGGGCTCTTATTCAGGGAGCCAGTCGCAGTAGGGAACCTGACTTGCTGGATCTCCTCAGGGGAGAGAATAAGGAGGAGGTGCTCCATACTGAAGATGCTCCACGAATACATGCCACTCCGGTCTCATCTCTCCGATGGTTCTCAGAGTCTCTGCCGACGTTTACCCCTAGCACAGCCTCCTCTGAACCTACCTCCAACCCAGCAAGCACCCTTGCCCTCACATCGCCCAGCAGTGCCCCACCCCCTCTGGGTAAGTGCCCCAAGTCTTGCTTGTTTACACACGCGTCTTGTTGTGCAATCCCGAGCAATAGCACTCTTTGATTTCTCAGAGTTGTCTCTGAAATTATTGTAGAGGACAAGACCAGGCACATCAGCTATGCAGCAGGAAGCAGGCTATAGAGAAGAAAAATAAAGACCTGTTAATGAAAAGGGAAAAATACAGGACAGAGTTCACTCTAGGCTTCGGTTATAATTTCTCCTATTCTTTCATTATCTGATTGGTGCATGCTCAATGCTCTTTTTTGGAAGTTGGAATCTATGACTCTTAAGTATATCATAGAATTCCTTTGAACAGAAACCGTGCAGACTAGTTTTGGCCTCCTGCCTAACAAGTGACTGGATAGACGTGTCTCATGCTTTTAATTTGCTCCCTTTGGAAATATGCAAATAATATATGTAACCACTAGTCAAAATTGAAAGTGCATCAAAGTTATACTAAAACTATTTGAAAACTTTTTGATCCACTTCAAATGTTGATGTTTTACTTGCTTGTCATGCAAGAGTCAATTGCTTAACCTGTCTTTAGGCATAAATATTGATATTCTATTCTGTTTTTTTTTTTTCATTGGCTGGTCCAGTGTCACATTTTACAAAGGTTTAAGCAAACCGGATACCGGATTACTATAGCAGTCTTACTTCAGGGAAAGCTCTGTTTCCTTACAGGTTTGTCTTTTGTTGCTAGTGTGTGTTGTAGTTAATGCAAACATAAAGAGTCTCAAGTCCACGGTGAAGGTCTTTAAGAGATAATAGATTACACAGGGCCCTTAAAGCACTGAAGAATGCACCCACACCACAGCTGTATTCTGCATTTACCACACATGTATTTGTTTTACTACACTTGTCTTTAGCTACACACTGAAAGGGAATTATGTAAAATAGCACTGAGGATTATGTCTTACCTATAGGGATTATATGTTAGCTTGTGTGCACTGAAATACTGGTGTCTCACGTAATAGATCTGCATGTTAAAATGTAGAGTAAACTTTATATCTTTTATTTTAAAAACATGGGTAATTCGTATTAACTGTATCCAAGTTAATGAATATACTGTATGCATTTAAATTAGATATAACTGGGGGTTAGCTCATTATGTAAATCATTTATTCAATATATTGAGGAAATCTTTTATTTAATTTTGCATTTGCACGCTTGTTCTTGAGCATGCAATCTTGCATAATTCCGACAGATAAAATAACATCAGTTCCAGAGTTCAGCGCCAGTCTGTGGCACAATCAAAACACCATTGACATCTGAACTCTGGTGCCCTGCAGTCACCAAAGCTGTTGCTACAAAACTGGTAGTGTGATAGCTTTTCTTTTTTTTTTTTTGCTTGCTCTAGGCCATATGATTTTGTTTAGAGGCTTTTAATAAATGCAGCGGTGCAGATATAAATGTGAAATTGAGAAGACCTCTCTGAAAGGCTTTGGCATCCCCTTTAAACAAAAGAGATGCACATAATGGTTTCGCATAATGGAAAGCACTCAAAAGCTGTAAGATTGCATGCTGTATAAATGGACCTCTTTGCAGTGATGGGATTCTGCTCCCAGCTGTAACAAGAGACATCTCCAGCATAAGGGGGGTGAGACAGTGTTTTGGTGTATAGGGGGTTGACCATGGCTTTACTATCATGATCTCTCAAGCATCGTTTGTCCGCCGCTGGAGATTTTTCTTTGACTCTTAAACTGCCGAAGCAATGTGGATTTCATTTAAACTAGCGGGTATTATTGCTTTTAATCTTCAAACATCCCTCGTGTTCGAGTTGGTTGCTTTATGTTTGTCGTTCTGAGTAATTTATCTGTTAAATAAAAATGCAAATTTAGGAAACAACCTCTTATTTTACTTTTAAAATCGTTTGATGTGATCTTCTGACCTATATCCTCTTTTAAATCAGAATTGGAACGTTTCAATTGCTTATAATCATTAAATCACAAAACCTGTGTAGTAATCAGACCGACATTCCACTTTTGAATATATTTTATTAAGCTATGAAATCTCTGAGACCACAAACACAATAGGGTTAAGCCTGCAAATTAATAGAAAGGCAACAAGATGCCACGACCACCTGTCGGACAACCCTACACTTATGGAATTACTTGTTTGGACGCGGTGAATGTGTGTCCAGAAGAAGAAAAAAATAAAACACTTTCACAAAAAGGACCTCTCCTTTCATTTTTATGACTTTCCTAGAACCCTTTGGAGAGTGCAGAAAGATAGACATGTTTATGAAACCTTCCAGATGGCCCCATTTTGCCCCCACCCAGGCCCTCTTTTCAGTTTCTTGGCCATGAAGGATTAATCAAACTCAGAGCTAAGCTCGCTGGCCAAACCCTTGGGTTTTCAGGCAGGAGAAAGTGACCTCTCATGAGAGCTATAGTTAAAGTTGCTTGTTGCGTGCCATTAAGAACTCGAAGAACTTAGCCTTGTCAGGGTTAGTAACGTAACATAGCCTGTGAACACGAGTCTCAGAAATTGACCTGGCAATGTGGCTGAATGTAAAAAGAGCATGAGTGTGAAACTGGATAAACAGCAATTGTCAAGGATCGTAGTGAAACTGACCTTGTTAGCTTGGAATGCTTTGTTGATTATTTAGCATGAACTGTAACATGGCCAGCTGAAGTATGGCTTCAACAATACTCCCCCAAAAAACGAACATATTTTCTACACAGTTGTTCTCTACTTATTTTCAAATGAAAAAGATTTATTCATAATTTGTGCATTTTAAATTGAATTAATATTTGTTGTAGTGAGTAGTGCTTATTACTCTTTGCTTATGTGGCATCAGCTAGTCAGTGCTGTCATTTTCCTGCAGCTCTATAGTGATTAGGTGTGTTTGACTTGATGCAGGACTGTGCATACCAATCGGCATCTGACTGAAAGCAGAGTATGCCATTAGACATTTTATCAGAATTGTTTAGGCGCCAGTGCCAAGTGACTGTGACGTATGCCAATGTGAGAGTCAGCACAGCTTCTTCCAGAGCAACTTCACAAGCTTTGATGACGATACAGCTGTTGCACAATTGGTCGGGTAATGTAATAGTAATATCACTACAGGAAGCAGAAAGTGTCTGACTTTTGTCTCATGTCTCTGTTGACTTCAGTCTCTCCCCACCTGCAAGCACTTGCTGATTGTTTACATCTAACCTCAACCTGCACTATAATGTGTTTTGTTCTCTATGAGAATGACAATTTTGTAGAGTAAATGGTAATTGTTTCTGCACCTTTATCCAGTAAATTTCTGTGGTCTTATGGTCTACATACTATGACAGTATGCAGTTTACTTCTAGAAACTCCTGCTGCACCAGGCAAACAGCTGCCTCCCATAACAGTGAATGCTAACTGATAGTTTTCTCCAGGCAACGTTCTTAAACCACCTTTTCGTCTCAAACTCCTACCCATACTCTCTCTCTCCTCCCTTTGCACTTCTCTCTTCACCTGGTTTCTGTTGCACATGCTGCCTCAGCAGGTATTTGTCGAATTTTCCCACATCTCCAGCAGATAGGTGATGGGACCCTCAGAAACATGAGGCAATATTGTACAGGCGTGTAACTGTCAGAGCTCAATTACGGATAGAGGGATATTTTTGAAGTGTATCACTAGACCAGGGGCATATACATGACAAACATTGACAGAATTACGCCACAGGCTGCTGACATGTAAGCCCTCCTGCATCTTTGGAAGAAATGTCAGAGTAAGATTGTTTTTTTTGATCTGATTGTCAGCAAATGCTTGGGAACTTTTCGTACAGAGAGTCCAAAGTTGTATAATGCATAAAAACAAGGAGGGGAATGTAAATGAGTAGCATACGGCTGTCCAATTTCAGCAAGTTTTGCATGCACCAGAACATTTGCTTGCTTGCTTTTGCATCATGCGCAGCAAAATTCATGAGGTGGATATCGTCTTAATATAACCAGCTTTGCCGTGCACCCCTGTTCGCCCTCAAGGGGATAAACAGAGTCAAGGAATACAAACATACCCGCTTCTGCAGCTCTAAAAAATTGTGCACATGTTTTAAAGGCTGAGCTGAATGTTCGAGCCTCTGGATGTGGTCTTTATGAGGCTCTGAGGGCAGATCTCAAAGGAACACTGATTTAGTGTCTACGGACTCCATCTTTCCATTCAGGGAGCTGACTCTTGTTGAGTGTGCTGTGTCATTAGTTCTCTAGTGGGGTAAACAGGCGCCGAGACGTGCTAAAACTCTCAGCGGGCATGGAGGGGCAGAACGGGGATGACAAGGAACATGCGCCTCCCAGCAACCATCTGGATCCCGGCCAGCCTTTATGCATGTTGTTGAAAGGAGTGTTGTTATAGTTGTATATTACTGTTTTTCCTCTATTTCTCTTGAGTGCCACACAACGAAATCTAAACATTTTAAAATGTTACAAATTGATGGAGTTTTCTTGGAGCTGGGGTGTTGAGATTTGTGGTGCTGTCTAAAGGGGAAAAAAAACTTTGACCAGTGGCATGTGTTTGGGGATGGGGAAGGGTGCTGTTATTTGAGGGACAGTTAGGACTGTTACAGGATTACTACAGAGGGGAACCCAACCATACAACAAAATGTTATCCTGACTGCATATATATTTACAAGGGTCCTAAGAACTCTTGCCCAATGGTGTGTCTTTTGGGGAACTGGAATGCAGGAATTGTGGGTCATAAATATACTTTCCGCGAGTCCCAAAGGTCCTTGACCAATGGTGGCTGGTTTCTGGATTATTATCAAGGAGAACCCAACTGGGCCAGCCTCCCTGAGTGTTGAGTGTTTACACAAAAACTCATAATTGGTGGTTGAGTTTGGGCAGAATACCTTTCTACCGAAGGGAACCTTACCATAACCTCTGACCATAATGCCATCCCAAGTGAACAAACTTTCCAGGGACCCAAAAGCCTTGACCAATGGTGTATGTTTGGAGATGGTTCCAGTGGTGCTATATCTTTGGGGGCAGCTAGGATGATTCCAAGGGCTCTGATGAGAGAGGGTCAGAAGCAGGATTTCTCTCAATGGGACCCAACCATCCATGATGATGGCTAAAGCGATGCCCTAGGCAGAATTCCGAATTTTGCAGATCAATGGCAGTAAGGCTGAACTATAAATCAACATAAAATCACATTTGCAATTTAGCAAAAGATGTAATTGTCTTGCACGTCATGTGAGGAAAGTACAGTGATCAGCAGTAAATCTCCTGAAGGCTATATGGTGTGCTCGTGAGTTGTACAGAACAACCAAATACGCCCCAAAGAAACCCAGGAAATGCCAGTTTATGGGTAGTCTTTATAGTGTAGGATAAACAGAAGATTAAACTGCTTTCATTTGATTCAACAGGGTGAATAGGCACCATGACAACATATGTGTTATTTGCAGTTTGAAGATCACATGCAATATTTTGCATAGCTTGGCAGGGAACTATGGCTAAACACTGACTTCAGCTGAACATTTACAAATTACAGAGCCAGCTTTTTAGACAAACGTGCACGACAACAGCATTCGATTTATCATTCACCCATTAAAAGTAGTCAGTATTGTTATAGATTCATTTGATGCTGCCATCACAAATTTCGAAAGGCAAATTTTCTACAACAAAATGTCAGCATTTGACGACAGTTACTCTGAAAACATGTAAATACACTTGTATGCTCAATAAACATCTGACGTACACCCAACTTATGCAAGATCATCTCGACCAAATGTTACTGATTTTCCACACGGCCTGCTGTATTTCCTTCAACAAACTGGCACAAGATGTTCTGTAAGCCGACTAGGGTTCCAGAGCCACACAATGTGACCTGACTAGACATGCAGTTTCATGAACATCAAAGTCAACGAGTAGGTTGAGTATGTTTTTGCCCCTGAAATCCAAACCTTAACAGTGATCTGATTTCACTAATGCGATTTGATGTGGTAACATTAGTACCATAAGATCATGTTTGATATCAGGGAGGGCCCCGATACGCAGTAGAGTACACTTCTACATCTGCTAACATTTCCCTTTTCTTGGCCTTACTGCAGCCGGCTGTTCCGCATGTGTGGGGTTGTTGTGGTCCTACGATGAGCTGCTCTCGGTTGGACATCTGGAGTTCTGGACTGTCATCTTTTTTTATTTGTCGAGAGAAAGAGAAGGGTAACATGATGACATATTTTGTTGAATTTCTGGCCTATGCTGTCTAACTTTCACACTTTTCATAGCAAGTTTTCAGTCATATTTGAATAAAAGAGAAATAAATGTTTTTATAGAAGCTTACAGCACCTTTAAAAGATCTGGAATCATTTTATCTTGTTTTTTAAATAATTTTATACTGTTTTTATTCTACAAGGATGCAGTTATTTGGATCAGAAGTAACCGTGAACATTATTCTTTTTCTTTTTTTACTTTTTATTTAAGATTTTTCAATATGCATATTTTTTTCTTTCAGAACAATCCCTTCCCCAACAATTTAACCCCTTAATCTGTAACATTGGCATAACATACAATGGGGGTTAGCATAAAATACATACAAAAATAATGATTTTATAAAAATGTAAAAATAAAATAAGAAAAATAATACAAAATAAATAAATAAAAAGTACCATCACAATTACTTTTCAGGGGATACATTTGTACACCAAGTTACATTGTGTTACATTGTAGTTACCAAATTACATTGGTGATAGGTTGAGTAACCTCTAAATATACATATCCAAATATGTTGTAATACTTTTCCACCTCTTCAGAAAAATATTTGTCTTCATTTGTAGACATGCAGTCATTTTTTTTAGACCTCTTTAAGTCTCTGTATCCACTGAGCTACCTTTGGAGAACCTTCTTCCATCCAATGTACTGTTATCATTTTTTTGCAACCAGTAATAATATCCTTAGTATAAATCTTGTTTCTTCATTAAACATTTCTTTGGACAGTGCTCCCAGTAAGCATACAACTGGATCGAGGGGTGTTTCTATATCTAATATCTTATCTATTTCTTTTTCAACATTTTTCCAAAATTCATGAATCTTAGGGCAATCCCAAAAAATGTGGGTATGATCTCCAATTTTACCACATTTTCTCCAACACAAAGCAACAGGTCCTTTTACATATGTAGAAATTGCAAAAGGAGTATTAAAGTACCTAATATTTACTTTCCAATTAAATTATTTCCATAATTGACTATTAATTCATTTATGACATCCTTCACATAAATCAATCCAGACCTCATCCTCAATTATGGTATTTAGTTCTAGTTCCCATTTTCCTTTAAGATGATCTGTATTTTGTACAGTATTAGTTAATAATCTTTTGTATAAATGGGAGACGTGTTTTTTAGCTGGATTGTTTTCTGTGAAGTATTCTTCTATTTTATTTGGTTCTTGTATGACAAGAACTTTTTCTTTATGGTTTGTCATGTAATGTCTTATCTGGAAGAACCTATACATATACATTTCTTTTCCAACAAACAACTGATTTATTGTTATAAGACCTTTATCTACCCATATTCGAATTCACCATCTCACACTGATGGAAAAAAACTCAATGTTTCCTACTATAGGCATGGCCCTGGATATAGATTCTGGACCTCTGAACATTTTTAAAATTGTATTCAAATTTTTTTAAGTATGTTTTATCCATTGATAATCACTTTTAATTTTTGTAGCCTGTTTTACATTGATAAAAGAACATTATTCTTTTGTACAAATTTTACAGAAAGAATCTGCTAACAATAATAGCAGTAAGATGTTTTTGAGATCTAAAGTACTGGATCTTAAACCACTCTGGACTACGTGATTTAAGATCATGCTGAAGAACATGGAAAGCCACGGCTCGCTCCAATAATGTTAGCTTTCACTCTCATGCTTGGCTAATTGATTCAGCATACTGGGTGACATGTTCATGAGTTCATGTTTGTGTAATCTGTTAGAAGAATAAAGATTTGCTTGGAGGTCTGCAGTGGAGTGCCTCGAACGTGAAACCAGACTTGAGTTCTATAAATATTCTTGCTTGTTTTCAACTTTAGATTGGAGTACCGCATGTGGCATATACTGTCAGTTACTTTACACCATAACTTCAACACGTCCCTTGTTATGTATAATGAATACGAAGAACATTTACAATAAAATACAGCTTACAAAGAGGTTAAACATCTACTTTTGAATAGCCATCAGAGCAAAATCATTTTGTACTCCTAAATGGTGTAATAACTGAGCAAACTAGCAAAACTATTAACATTAATGTGGATATAACAAACTTTCTGTCTAAATATTTCTACAAAAATAAGGGTGTGCTTGATGTGGTGAAGAGAAAAATGCTGGAAGAGAGACGTTAGTCTTTTTGGTTGTGATTAGTGAGATTAAAACAAGCATGTTCCATCTAAACATTTGCTTTGAACAGTGTTTCAGCTTGACAGAGATGCTCCGCTGTGCTGCGCTGAGTAGAAACCATCGCGTGTTTGAAAGGGCATCAATTGTCTGGTGATGACATGAGTGTTTGTAGTTCAGTTTAACAGCGGTTGGGAACAGTGGAGGTATGAGTGCGTAATGTGTTTGCTCTGTCAGTCTTCACTTTTTTGCTTACGATTACAAATTCAATCATCGTGTTCTTATGGACGTCACATTTACACATTATATATGTAGTGTGCTTGAGTGTGTGTGTGCGCATGTGTGTGTGTGTGGGGGGAACAAAATGAAAAGACCACTTGATCCATTTTTTTTCGATTCTCGATTTCTTTTTCTTCTGTAAACTACTGTTGACATGATATATGTAGAACTTGTTTGTACATAAAATAAAAAATGGCATGTTTTCAGATGTGTATATTATTATTTTTTAGACAACACAATATCAGTGTTTTACCTTCAGACAAAATAAGGTTCATTATTTGGTGGAATAACCCACACAACACAACACACCAAATGAAAACATTTGTTGTTCTGACCAATTGTCATTTCCTGGAAAAACCCATGAGTATTTATTTTGCTACATATTATATTGTGAGTTATTTTGTTTGATATTTGGAAGAAATTCTATCAAAACATTATAAAATCAAACAAATTTGAATAAAAAAAATTATTCATACATTGAAAATCTTGAGAAAGAATTTTTAGGTGGTCTCTTATTTTAGATAGCCTTTTCAACTAATATTATTATTCCTACAATAATAATCATTTGTATTAATTTAATGATTATCATCATAAAATACCCTTCAAATTAGAATACACATGGTTTGTGCATGCCAGCTTACACTATATTGATTTAGTTTTGTCTTTTAACAAACCACTCAGAAACATAATGAAATTATACAGAGAAAAGAGAAAAATTATTTTAAAAAACACAAATCAATTGTCACACTTCTATCCAAAGTGACTTACTATTGAGAGACGTAATCAAAGAAACAAAAGAACTAAAAAATTGTTTATATAAACAATATGATTATTCTTAGTCTATATGCAGTATACATTTCGTACAGTATATAAAATGAAATGAAATTACATTCATGACCTAAAACTACTTGACATTGTTACCATTCATTCATTCATTCTCATTTCGGCTTAGTCCCTTTATTAATCTGGGGTCGCCACAGCGGAATTAACCGCCAACTTATCCAGCATATGTTTTACGCAGCGGATGCCCTTCCAGCTGCAACCCATCTCTGGGAAACATCCATACACACCCATTCACACTCATACACTACGGACAATTTAGCTTACCCAATTCACCTATGTCTTTGGACTTGTGGGGGAAACCGGAGCACCCGGAGGAAACCCACGCCAACACGGGGAGAACATGCAAACTCCACACAGAAACGCCAACTGACGCAGCCGAGGCTCGAACCAGCGACCTTCTTGCTGTGAGGCGAATGTGCTATCCACTGCGCCACCGTGAGGCCACATTGTTACCAAAGGTTAGCAAAATCCTGTGGCCGAAATGTGAATTTGCCATGTACAGTTTTCTTATTATTTATCCTTACTTATTCCTTTTTATTATTTTCTTACTCATAAGGCACACTATTTTGCCACATGTTGACCATTGCTCTGATAATACAGTAGGATTCATTCCAGACGTGTGAATCAGCCGGAGCAGGTGGTGTGACGGACCCCAGAAATATTCACTGAAATATTTATCTTTGCTCATCGAGCGTCTGGATCCTCAGCAGAGATGCACACAGAGATTTGCACTGGAAACCAATGAGTCATTGTTCTTGTGAATGACTGTTATTGTAAGAAGCGGGACATGAGTTGAAATATGATAAATTATCAGTAACAGAATGAATGTTATCTGACAACTAGCATGTGTGTTTTTGGGGTCTTGCGCAATGTACTGTTTACTGAAAGCTCTGTCTTTTGGTGGCCTGCTGATGTTTCGTATCTTGTTTTTTCTTCTTCTACAGTAACCACAACAGTATCTCCGGGTTCGGGCCACGCCAGAAGATGCAATGACACAGAGAAGACGTACTGCGTCAATGGCGGCGACTGTTACTACATACATGGTATAAATCAGCTGTCCTGCAAGTGAGTTTCTCTTCTGTCAGGTCTCTTTATGTCCCTGGTGAATCCTTCTTTGCTTTGACTTTCTCGGTCTTTAGCTAGATCCAATTTTGTCAGAGGGATTCCATAACTAGTGTGTTTACTTCTTGAATCATGGCCATTTTTGTATATAATATAATATAATATAATATAATATAATATAATATAATATAATATAATATAATATAATATAATATAATATAATATAATCATTCATTCAATCATTTTCTTTTCGGCTTAGTCCCTTTATTAATCAGGGGTCGCCACATCGGAATAAATCGGCAACTTATCCAGCATATGTTTTACGCAGCGGATGCCCTTCCAGCTGCAACCCATCACTGGGAAACAACCATACACTCTCATTCAGACACGTACACTATGGACAATTTAGCTAACCCAATTCACCTATAGCGCATGTCTTTGGACTTGTGGGGGAAACCGGAGCACCCAGAGGAAACCCACGCCAACACAGGGAGAACATGGATACTCCACATGGAAATGCCAACTGATAATATAATATAATATCATATAATATAATGTAATGTAATGTAATATAATAATATATAATATAATATAATATAATGAAATCACAGTTTGATTTCTTAAATATTAACATTTCTTTAATTATAATTCATATAATTATTAAGCCTTGATAATTTTATATAAATTATTAAATAATTTAACAAAAAATCATGTCTTGTAAGTAATGCATAATTACAAATATTATAGGTTGTGATAGAAATGACACATCATTTATTCAAAAATGTATGTATTTTGATGGATATTTTTTTGTGTATAAGATTGAAAGTCAAGGTTTAAACATTGAAGTATATGCATAGAATGTACACAAAACACAAAATTAATAAATAGATAGTCTCGTTTAAAAAGGAATAAAAGTAAACAAACTTACTACAACATAATAAACCTTTTTCTTTCTTTTTTTATTTGAATCATTGATCATTTTAATATTTAAAAAACTTTTTAAGTTAAATATTCTTAATTTGACCTTTCATTCTGATTTAAATGGACATTTTTTGATGGCTTTCTATATTAAACAAATGAAGGTCAATGGAAAGACGATTCTAATCTATAAAGACAATACAAGACCATCATATTTCTACAAATCAACCACAAGGACACAGTTAAACCCATAATCCCAGAAATGTCCATTTCATTCAGTAATATTCTTACTTAATTTTCCTCCTCCTGTTCTTCATAATGTTTCTGAGTGAAAGATTAAGAAAAAGGCACGGTAAGTGATGTAACAATCCTTGGAGTTTCTCATTTCTTTTCAGCAATGTCCAAATGACCTCCATCAACTCCATAATTTTCTCTGTCTTTTTTTCTGTCCATCTGGAGCTTTATCTTTAGTCATGTCGGGTTAATTCAGTTGTGCAGATGTTGATGAGTGCGATATGACTTTGATGTTTTTGGGGAATTGAAAAACACAACAAAACAAAACACTAAAAAAACAGGCCTCTGGTCCCGCTCTGGCAGCCCACATTTAGCGTGCTGGAGCGATGTGCATCAAACCATTGTGAAATGCCATGTCGTGCTGGTTTAGTGCTGGAGCAAATATTTACGAGAGCCAGAGGCCGCACACAAGGTAAATAAGTCCGTTTGCTTACATTTCAATCACAGGGGGGAAAAGGACACCGACGCTTGAGGACATCTTGTTATGGGCCGAAAAGAAATATTTTCGGCTGCATCATCAAAACAAATCCAAGTAGCCGCGAAGGGCGAGATGACAACGACCAAATGAGTTTGTGTTTAGGAGTCGAGCTATTTATGGACTGGTCTTTAGGCGAGATGCTGCAGGTGGATAGGGTTAAAAAAAAAACTATTATATAATAGTTATGACCATACAATCCCTACTTTTTGATCACATTAAGAGTTGGAAACCTTTTCTAAAAGTTTTCTAAAATGATATTTAAGTTTGAAAGGCATCACTTAATGAAATGTGCACTAATTTGCATACTTTTCTAGCACAGAAATCTGAACACTATAGTGGATGACACAGGTTCAAAAATGTTCTTTTTTTTTCCACCTTGTCTTTACAGAGAGGATTTAGTTTTTTAACCACTCTGTTATTCAGAAAATACTGTGAACAGCTAGAAAAAACACAGTGTCAATCGTTAGGTTAATTATGTATGAACATATCCCTCTGTAAAAATCTTCAAAGTATAGATATGTATAAAACTATGATGTTTGGTGTATGCACATGCTGCTGAAGTGGAGATATAGAAGAAAATTATTACTTATTTTGAAAAAATGGCCTTAAAAATATGTATTGTAATTGAAATCTACAGACACAATATTGTCATAAATTATGACAAAAGAAATGAATAAAATGTATCTTTTTTTTTATACATTTAGAACCCCCCCCCACAAATCTCTCTCTTAAAAAAAAAAAATGTTTTTTTGCCTGCAGTGTCTCGCCTTAAAGCAGTGAACCATAAGGAGTTTTCTTCCCTATTTCAGACTGCCTGTTGTTGCGGCATGTTAAGAGTGCACCTGCTGGCATGTTCAGCCCAAACGTGTGTGTGTGTGTGTGTGTGTGTGCAGAGCCCGCCTTGTGCATTTGTGATGATGTTTTACTAGACCATGAGTGAAGTACAAAGCCTCCTTTAGCCTACATATGAAATCATTTGTTTTCCAAATTAGATATATTATACGATATATTATTACTTTAAGAATGTATTTATAATTCAAGAAAATATGGTATATTTGACGCGTTATTTGAAATAACGCGTTAGTTAATGTGGCCATGAAATCAAAATGTACTCTTCTTCTTTATATGTATATAGTTCTTGCTATAAACAATTAATCTCTGCACTTCATTATTTTGTAAAAATTAATTTGCCCTCATAAACTTTAATTAAATACCATAGCCTTCCCCCTCGAAAGGAGTTTTCTGGTCACATGGAATTCCTTTAGGGCAGGCGTAACGGTGTGTGTGTCTCGTTTCTGCTCTGAATACGTCCATTCGTCAATCTTAACAATGTCCAACTTTCAACAATCCAATCTGTTCCCAAAGAACAAAATCATGCACCGCCGCACATTTATTTTTTCTCATTTCAGGACTTTTATTTCAGTGTATATATATATATATATATATATATATATATATCACAATAGCGCTTAAAAAGGACAATCTTAAATTCCATTTCATGGCGAATGACTCATATCTGTTTAGCTGAGAAACATTTATGTGGTCATATGTAAACAGAAACATTTTGACAAATCAGATGATCAGATAAATCCATGAAGTGACCAGCTGTAAACAGGCTTTTAAGCACCCAGATTTGTATGGGTATGACACAGGTCTTACAAGGACAATGTGACTTATGAGGACATTGCCCCGTGTGCCCAAGGTTTATAAATCATACCGTTAGTTTTATTTATTTATTCATGTTTTTGTAAAAATGCAAGAGTTTCTGTAAGGGGTAGGGTTGGGGGTACAGTATAAGACACATTACACCTACTGAATGTCTCCACAATTCACAAAAACAAACACGCGTGTGTGTATGTGCTTGTGTGTGCATCTGGAAAGCTGCTCTGTTTGCAAGCATCCAGGACATGTCTGCAACAGCCATTCAATAAGTTGTGTACAAATTGGAAGGAGCAATAACTCAATTGCTGCGGCTAATTCACTCACGGGTAAGGCACGGGGCCAGAAAAGTCAGATAATGCAGTAAAGGCTTGCTGGGAATTGTGGCCCCAAAGCCATCTCATTCAATCTAGGCCAGACTTCCATAGGAATTACACTTCGGCCATACAAGCCACCTCATATTTATGCCTGCCCGGTTGTCTCTGAAATGCACACATATGCACTGAAGACGTAGTAAATGACCCAGGCTGTAATTGTTTTCTTGCTGGGATGATTTGGTGAAGAGGGGTACTTTATGGGCTGCAGCTCCAGCATGTTTACATAAAAGCGGGACCGAGGACACTCACGGGTCAGCACTGAAGGGCCGCATACTGAGGTGCCAGTGGTTTTCGGTGCTGGTTTTCCATGGCCCCTGACATTATTGCTAAACACAGGCCTGAGATTAACACCCACTGAGTACAATTCAGCATAGAAATTATTTAAATCACCAGTAGAGATACACTGATCGACTGGCCAGAATCATGGCTGAAAGCACAAGCACTCTTTTTCATGATCACTAAGTGTACAAGTAAAAACCTGCCCAGAGCGCCATCTGCTATTAAAAGTCAAGCTCAGAATTTATTCCAGAAAGAATTGAGATGCATTCCAAAAATCTAAGAATCAATCCATGAATCACAATACATTGATTTATCATCCCCCCTAATGTTTTATGTTAGATAATTTAACAAAGCTAAGATAAAATCATTGTTTTTGCTTTAGATTTTTAAAATTGTAAAATTATATTTCATTTGTAAAAAATAAAGGTAATTTTTTTTTAAATAAGGGAAAAAAAAAAAATAAAATAAATAAATATATTTACCAGAATTGGGAAAATTGCTTGTAAAAATCTGCAATTTGGAATCAGCTATGGATAACAAGATCATGGCATTATCTTTTTTATTTTCTGTATAATATTGTAAAATCTAAGACTTATTATCATGTAATAACAACAAAACACCAGCTATTATTATTTTAATATGACTTATTATTATATAGACAATATTATTTTAGAAATTACCATCATTAATATTTTATTCTGTAATACTTTACAGTTCAGAAGTATTATAGTGTTATTATTTTTATTGGTTTAATTTTATAGTAATCTCAGAGGTCTTGACCATCTCTATTATATTCAGCATTTAAATAAAATCATACAATGTTTACATGTTGATATAAACTGTTGAACTGTGACCTGATTTTGTACATTACGTCAATGTAATGTACATATAATGTCTACGTAGTTTTAATGAACATGAACATAACATTTATTTGTGTAATATTTTAAAAATATATTCTCTAAAATATTTTGTAATAGGGGCCTCATATATATATATACTTTTTTTGGAACTCCAGTAGAGCATAATTTGGACTCTTTCACTGTTATAAATGAGCTATAATTATACTGATAAATAATAAAAAATAATAATATTTTGTACTCTGTCAGATGTACAAATATTTTACTTATGCCATGTTTAATAGAAGTAGTTTTACTGACTGCATTAATAAAGCTCATTCTTAAATTATTGTGAAAAAAAAAATAATTCATTTGAACTCATCAAATCTGGACAGTAAGTTTGTATATTTTATGTCCCATTTTTTGTTGACAGGCAAAATGGGAAAAACTGAAATAAACTCTGATCTAAACGTTCTTCCTCCTGAGGTTGACGATCAACAAGTTAAAGTGCCTCCTTTCCCTGACCACTTATTGGGGGGGGGACGTAAAAAAAAAAACGAGAGTTTGATTCTTTTAAGAGCTCCAGGCCCCTTTGTGTACTCCATTCGTGGAAAGCGCCATTAAACTTTCCAAATATTAGTGCATGAAAACAGCTGCTTGGAAAGTGTGTTTTATAACAGCGTTGCTTCTCTTCAGACCAGATGCATCCTTCATTATGCAACACAATGAAGATCAAGAGATCAGGCTGTGTTTCCATGAGAGTGGCGTTTAGGTATGACATTTGTGCAGGATAAATTTGACATCGGTTGATTCATTCAGACAGATTCAGTAAAGCAAAGGCTTCTGGGTCAGAACAAACTCCTTCAGGATTGGTGCTGGTCCTCTCAGTTTACAGAGTTACAGTGACCTGAAACAGGGCAACAGCGTGCAGAAGAAAGCTTAAATTGTTGCTCTTCTTGCTTTTTTTTGCATTTTTTTTTTTTTTGTCTCTCAAAGCTTAGCTACGAAGCTTTTCACGTGACTTATTGCAGCTTTACAATTTAAGGCAATGCAGGTAAATAATGTACATAATTTACATTTATTCATTCATTCATTCTCATTTCGGCTTAGTCCCTTTATTAATCTGGGGTCGCCACAGCGGAATGAACCGCCAACTTATCCAGCATATGTTTTATGCAGCGGATGCCCTTCCAGCTGCAACCCATCTCTGGGAAACATCCATACACACCCATTCACACTCATGCACTACGGACAATTTAGCTTACCCAATTCACCTATACCGCATGTCTTTGGACTTGTGGGGGAAACCAGAGCACCCGGAGGAAACCCACGCCAACACAGGGAGAACATGCAAACTCCACACAGAAACACCAACTGACCCAGCCGAGGCTCGAACCAGTGATCAGCGACCTTCTTGCTGTGAGGCGAACGTGCTACCCACTGCGCCACTGTGAGGCCCTAATTTACATTTACTATATAATAAACATTTGCAATTGTTTTCGTTTATTATTATTTTTTTAAATATTAGGGGCCATTCACACATCGCATCTTCTGCATGCTCAATTTTGTTATTTGAAATAGAGAGTGAAATGCACACTTTTTCCTGGCTTGCCTATATCAAAGCGAGTTGAAAATAACATCATTTTTTTCTGAGTTAAATCTCTGAATTTGTAAGAATTAGCCATAAAAGTAAAATAGTTACATTTTCTCTTGTATCAGAGCTACAGCAAGGGTTTGTCAATGGTGGTTTCTCTGAGAGTTCAGCTGATTATTGCTTAGCAACAACACACCATGGGAGCACAAGCTTATGAGCACATTGTAATGGGTTGAGGAATACCACATGTTTTTTTCATGTGTTTTTAGATGTGACATGTGATTAGCCCCATAAAGCCAAAGGATTTTACAGAGTGGATTTTGAGAATCTCTTTTTATCACTCATCACATAATTCTGAAAATATGAACAGACAGAAAGCAAAAACATTTTCACAATTTTGAATAAATGCTGAGTAAAATATTGTATAATCAGTATAATGATGTGTAATCAGGCAAATTATGTGTGAACACAATCTTTGGTAAAACCTTAGAATACACATATGAATTCAAATTAATATAAATCTGGTGTGGCGGCGCGGTGGCGCAGTGGGTAACGCTGTCGCCTCAAAGCAAGAAGGTCGCTGATTCGAGCCCAGGCTGGGTCAGTTGGCATTTCTGTGTGGAGTTTGCATGTTTTCCCCTTGTTCGCGTGGGTTTCCTGCGGGTTTCCCCCACAAGTTTACCCAAAAATGTAAATTTTGTCACAATTTGCTCTGCTTACCTTCTGCTTGTTCCAGTTTATTCTTCTGTTGGACACAAAATAAATTATTTTTGAGAATGTTGTAAACCGGTAGCCATTGACTTCCACAGCCTTTTTTTCCCCTTATATGAACATTCTACAAAATATCTAATTTTGTGTTCAACAGTAGAAAGAACCCCAGAAAAGATGTAACCATTTGGGAGTAAATGAAGACTATTTTTTCTTTCTTTTTTTCTTTGCTGAACTATTAAACATTAAAGTAAAACATAAAATAATAGTTTAAACTGAATAGATAAACTACATTTACTGAAAGTCACAAAATTCAGCTTATGTATGTATGGTATGCATTTCAGCTCTCTTAGACATATGGTTGATATTTATGTATGACTGATCCACGGTTCTGGTTAGAGACGGATGTGTGTTTAAAACAGGATTAGAAGATGTTTTAACTAGCAGGCCGAGGGAGCTATTTTTAGGGTTTCATTTTATTTAGTTTGCAGTTCTTTCTGTTTTACAGTTTACTGCACTTTAAATGTAAGGACTGTTGATAACTTAAAGAGTTCATTCTGTCTATGATTCTTGAAAATGCCACAAACATGTATTGTTGGAATGTTGGTATTTTGTAATTTGTTAACAATGTTTTTCTTTAATTTCTTCTAATAGTAAATAGTTTAATAGTAAATTTATAGTAATTCCTGTAATAATCATCATAGTGTGTGTGTGTGTG